>JAQFVV010012439.1:4705127-4890127 GCA_028023455.1 Epiperipatus broadwayi | reverse complement strand
AGATATCATTTTAGGAGGTTTTTTTGAACAGTTACTATTAAGGTGCTTGTATTATAGATAAAGATCCCATTGGATGGCACCGTTTTCACGCTAAAACTATAAAATATGAACATTCACGGGCCATTGATTTTAATAATTTTTTTGTGCTTTTCTGTAATGCGAATATAAAAAACAAAATCATCTTTTATAAATATTATTTTTTATTAACATATACAATTTAAATGATAATAATAAATGTAAAATAAAATCAACAAATTAAAATTTGATTCGTGTTTTTCTATCGTATATTTTTTTAATTGTGTTATGGCTTTTTTATATACATTTTCTATCGGATATTTTTTTACTTGTGTTACGGCTTTTTTTTTATCAATTTTCTAGCGGATATTTTTTTACTTGTGCTACGACTTTTTTTGTTGTTGTTTAACTAAAAAATAATAATCGTAATAAAAGTAAAAGTTGTTACGGTTAGATTTAGGGTTAGTTTAGGGTTAGTTTTAGGGTTAATATTAGGGTTAGTTTAGGGTTAGTGTTCTGTTTGTTTGTAATGCTAAAATAAAAAAATTTAAAATCGTAAGCGTACTCGGACAGAAGAAAGAAACTCAAACTTTTTTAAACAACAACAAACACATACAAATGTCTTCTTTAAATTATTAAACATGTTTATAATATTTGCTTTTTATTAAATTTACAAAAAGCCTGTATATTTGGACTTTTCTTACTGGATATTTTTTTCATACCACTCTTTTTTACTTCAAAAATATACAGATGGTAGAATTTTCTTTGTCTCGTGGAATGTTACTAACAGTACGTTACTTGACACGTTACCTAATTGCAACTCAATAAAAACATAGATATTTAACATTTACCCAAATAAAAGTTCAATACAGTACGTTGTAAAAAGTCTTATAATTATTGTTTTAAAAAATCTGAACATTTCAATAGTTTAAAATAAAAAAAAATCCAATGAAAACAACATTTCAACACAATTCAAATACAAACTCTCTCATCAAGCCGTAATTATTTTATAAACTGTGCGAATTCGGAAAATGTAATTGCTGCTTAGTGACATACATGCTGTACTGCGATGCGACATAGCGGCCTGCATTCTGTAGCACAACAAAAAAAGTTGTATTACAGAAAATGCGGGTTCAAATGTGTCAGCCATGGAAACAGCATTTTTATGTGTTTTAGCACAAAAACCACGCCATAGAATGGCGTCTTTAGCTATAAGATGAATACCACTATTAAATTTAAAAGTTCACAATTCAAGATAACACATTTACATAATGTCTATTATTCTTATATATCCAAACTGTATTTACTTCTATAAAGATTTTCTATTAATTTTTTTGCTTCAATTTTATTCTAAATATTTTTAGCAAAACACTAAGAGAACAAAACATATAAAGTTCTCCTCTTGTACCAATTATGACAGTTTAATACTTGTAAGTCTTTATATTGAGAAAATACTTCAAATATCTACTTATATCAATGTAAGTTGAGCATTTTAGCATTCCTAATTAGTAATAACAGTTAATATAACTCTTTTTTTCATCTCCAAAGTTAAATTGTTAACAGTTCTTTTTTTATAATTAACTTTACTCTCTTTCTCCTGAAGGCAAAATATGATAAAGAGAAGTAATTTAGTACAATATCCAGCACAGTTTTGTAAACTAATACAAAAAATGTCACCTACTTTCTTTCATAATTTCATTCTAAGTATAATTAATGAAATTGAATTATAATAAAATAATTATTCTTCCAGAGCATGATATTAATTATTTAGACAATTCTAATTAAATTAGGTATTAAAAGCAAAGAATACTCTATCTAAGTTGCCTAGCCTTTCATTCTAGATTAACAAGTATAAAATTATAGTAAATTAATACTTAGAACAAAAAATAATTAAAAAAACTATTACTGTTCTTCAAAGTATACCCAAAAATATCACTAGCATCAGTAGTCAGTCAGTCAGCAGCCCTGTAAACTGACAACCCTCATCTTTTATACATCTATTGACTGATATCATTAATTAATGCACATGCCCCAAAAATTGTGACTTTATTTTAAAAAATTTTAATCAGCATGTCTAACTAATTAATAAAATTATATGATTTTTCTATACTTTTCCAGGCTTACATGCTACTTTAATTAGCCAAAGTTGAAGAAAAGGTTATTTTATTTTTATTAACCTTTTAATGGGCTTCTCTGACTATAATCAAATTGGCTATAAAATCATTAATTTTTATGTTATTGTAATGAATTTATGTTCATTTTAAAGCTTAAAATGAACCATAAGATGCTGCCCTCTCTAAAATTATTTTTCAAGTAAAAAATCAATAATATTTAAATTTAAAGCTGTAACAATGGGAAAAGGTGGACTTTCCAGGGTTCTTATTGGTTGTTTCTTATTTTGAACAAAAGGGAGTGCTTGTCAACAATTTTGACAGCTCCAATTTCTTTGTTTTGATTTTCAAAACAAAAATAAATGTTTTAGAGTATTTTTAGTATTTTTTTACATGTTATAAATTATTTTGATAAAATGTGCTGAAAATATAATTATTTTAGAAGAATAGTTAAGATTTTAGTAAAAATTCTTTTACTTTTACATGAATATAAACTGCAAAAGAAATCAATGATGTAGGTTGCATTTTCTTATAGGTTACAAAACATGTTTTAGGTTTTCCATTATCGATTATTCTTATAATTATAAATAGAAATGTATTTTTGAAAAAACTTTCATTCATTTTAATAATCTGACAAACTAAAATATAATATTAAAAGACAATTATATATTTACTGCTGATTTTGTAATTGACCAATCCAAAGTCTAGAGCTTTAATTCACTTGTCCAATAGGTATTTTGACCTGTGGTAAGATTAATTAATACAGTTAATAAAAAAAAGATAATAAATATTTTTTTCTGTTTAAAATATCACTTTAAAAAAAATATCAGAAACTCTTATTTATTGATTTTAACCCTTTTATGACTAAGTTATTTAAATATTTATTTTTAAATATTTAATAACTAAAAAATAAATCTCATGGCAATTAAAATCAATGTCCTAAATATACACACATGCCCACTAATTCTTACACACATGTGTAAGGAAATTGCTTTACATTTTTAAATTGAATCTATCTTAAATAATTAACTTGCATATTTTAAACAATTTAATATTACTTAAATAAATCAATTAGCTTTATTCAGAGATATATTTTAAAAATCTATCAAATAAAAGAACTTACCAAGTTATTAATTACTATGAAATAAATCAAATAATTGTACTTAACACCAATAAATGGTTTTTTAAATTTTAACTATAAAATTAACTTTGTCCAGCTTTCTCTCTCTCTAGAAGTATACATAATTAACAGTACACTAGAACTATATCTTTGTAATGATTTTTAATTTATTAGACATTATCTATTTTATACTTATAATTATCTAAATAGATTACATTTATTAATACATAAAATTTAGATAGCATAATTTACACGATAAATGTTATCATCTGCTTTTCTTTCTTTATTAGTTTTCTTTTTTTTTTTAGAATGGCATAAATTCATAAACTGAGATAATCAATTAAGACAATGTGAAATAGCACAGGGTCATAATATATGTATAAATACTGCATTGTTTTTGTAAATAATTATTACAATTATAATTTGAATAACATGTTGGACAAAGTCAATTTTGTTCCAAATATTAAATATTTTAACTATCAAACATTCATTTTATATAAAAAATTTAAGCAGGCATGAAAACTCAACTCCTAGATTTTAAAATGTTAGCAAAATTGCTTACAAATACATGATTAGAGTAAAGGTTCCTAATGTACTGTAAGAGCATTGTGAAGTTTTGAAGCTACTAATAATGATAGTCACAATAATGCAGATGACAAAAAGACTCAAGATGACTATTTTTATTTGTTTTACTTCTTTTAAATACCCATTTGAAACTATAATTATGCAATAAACTAATGCACATAAACATTACAAAATCATATTTAATCATTGTGAGCTAATTATGACAGCTAAAAGGACTTTCTTATATATAAAAATTGATTACCTATTATAAAACTATTTAGACTACTAAACAATTTGATTATTTTTCTTTCTTTCTCAATTTTCCTTTTATATTATGCTTTGCTTTATTTAAATATGGATAAATATTTTTCTTAATTTACAAGCATAGACAAAAAATATATGATGTAAATCTCAAAACTAGCTATTTTAATATACATATAAAAAATAAAATGTCTGTTATATGATAATTAGTGTAATAAAATTATAATAAAAATATATAATGGTGATATATTTTACAAATAACTATAATAAAATGCAAAAATATTCTCAGATAATTTCAACTGAAAACTATTTAAATTATTTGTATAACATCTTATGGCTATACTTTATTATTTTTGTTACAATTTTACTTTATAAGTATTGTAACCATCAATATATATTAGCAAGAGACTACAGGGTAGTGGAGTATATATGTATTTGACAAATGTAGTTATCAATGCAGCATAGAGGCAAATGATACATTTTATTGCATCGAAATTACATTTAATTTAAGCAGTCATTAGGTTTGTGATGATTGAATTTGAATTTAGCAAGTTAATAATAATATGAAGTAAATCTATATCTCCACTTGATTTCTGTAAATAAACAATATTTCAATGGAATATATCTAAGATTTAAAATATGCAATTATTTTATTAATGTATATATGATCAAATCCATGTTCAATAAAGAAATATGATTTAAATTAAGTACAAAGTCTAACTTAATGAATAAAAATTTTAATTAAGTTTATTTACATCTATTTAAAAAATGAATAATTTTATTATTTATTTATAATTAATAAAATATGTATAATTAAATAACTTTCCTTTTGCTTCCACTTTTCCTAAGAGAAATACATTATCATAAAATAATGTTTCATGTGTACATAGTTATATGCAACAGTTTGATATATGACATAAATATGGATTTGCTTTATAAGTTAAAAAATAAGATTGACTTTATTTTTGTTATAAGTACACAATTAATCAACTGTAATATAAATTACAAAGTATGTTTTCAAGCTTATAAAGTAATTAAGAATCAGTCTTTACTTCATAACTAAATAATATAAGTATCCAACAAATTTTACGACTACTCTATATCCTCAAGAACCTTGAAATGATGGTAATAATCTTTTGCTGCATGGCTCAAATTCTAATATATTATTTATATTATTACATAAAATACAATATGGGAGCTTTATCCTAGACACTATACTTTTAAAATAGAATGCACAAATGTAAAGACTGCATATTATTTATAACACTTATAAAGTGAAATAAATTTCATAAATCATTCAAAAGTACTATAATATTTTAAAATTAATAAATTATGCTTATTATCTAAAATATAAAATTCAAAACAATCAAATTTAACAAATATCATTTATTCATACATATTAAAATATGCACCAAATGTAAGTATGTTTGTAAAAAACAAATATGTCAATAACATAATAAATAGCAATAACAATAATAACTAGCTATCTTCGAAGCAGCTGGCCTGGGTTTGCTTCCTGGTCAATGCATTTGACAGATGAAAAAAACAATAATAACTAATATAAATAAGCATTTATTTTTATAGCGTCTGTATACAATTGTAATTACATTCGAATATCGGCCTTTCAAGCCAATTGTGCAAACGCTTTGCGAGTGTTAAATAATAAATGAATTATTTAACACTCGCAAAGCGTTTGCACAATTGGCTTGAAAAGCCGATATTCGAATGTAATAATAACTAATATATCTCTATTAATGCAATTTCTCTTGTTTAAACATCTGAGAGAGTGAAAGCTAAAAATAAATCGTTTTTATTTTTTAAACAAAATATTATAATATATTTTTCTTTTTTAAGTTAAATAATAAACAAATTTTTCAAAAAAAACAATAAACACTAGAGTAAAATTCTTATCTTTTTCACATTGACCTCCAGCAATGTTGACTTTAAATTGTACATTTTTATCAAATCTATTAACAAATTTATTTTAATTGTTTTATTAATTAAAAATTATTTAAAAAGTTACAGTATGTTTAATACTATGATCATTACAGATGTTTAATATAGAACTTATTAAAACTGAAAAATGTTTGCAAACAAATTACTTGAGAAGTTTTCCTTTTACATATTTTAACAGTGACTTATGAGTTTATCTGTTATTTTAGAGTCTGAATTTTTTATGATAATTGATGTTGAAGTTTCTTAGAAGCCATGATTTTTCTTTAGATAATTTTTTGTCAGGCGGTGTTTGACAAGTAACTAGCTTGTGAAGCCACAAGGCTTCAAATAAAATATAATGACAATATAAAATGGGAATAAAAGGAAGACATGTCCAAGAAATTTAGAATACTTATATAATTTTTGATTTTGCATAACTATTTAGGTAATAAGATTAAAGAAATAACCATAGCAATCATCAAATGTCTATTGAGGTCATGATCTGTCACTTAAAAATGTTTTATGTGTTCTTGGCATGTTTCAAAAATTTGTTCTCTTTTTAACATTTTTATGCATGCTTCAACATCTAAAATTCAGAATGTCCTTTAAATAATAATTATTTAAATTTTTAAAATAAACAAAACACTAATTTAAAATACTTTATTTTTACTAGTAAATAACTTTACATATTCTTTCTCCATTGTTACATTATTTTTTATTAATAAAACAAAATATATTAAAAATATAAAATTTAAACCTTTTAAAAAAAGTAAACCAAATAAGCAGCCATGCACACAAAAAAAGTAAACCAAATAAACAGCCATGCACACTCTTTTATTATTACAACTGAATTTATTATCATTACTGCCAAATCTTTTTTTAAAAATTACATTTAAAATATATATGTGTAAACATATAAGTAATTGTTTATGTAAAATATTCTCTCATATGTACATACATATGTGGATATTGTTTAGAGCAGTGGTCTTCAACCACCGAGCCATGAACCAGCACCGGGCCGCAGACCGGCACCAGGTCACAGAAGTTTTCTGCCAGTCTGTGCTAGATTGCCAAGAAAGTTTGTAATAACAAAATAATAAGATTTTAAAGTTTTAATTAATATAAACAATTTTATTTATTTTTCATCACAATTGCTTAAATAAAATTAATTATAAATAAAAATTTTATTTAAATTATTAAATAATGCTATAATTACTAAATAATAATCAAATGAATTTATCTGAAAATGCAATCTTGAAAAGGCAAGGTATCAATCTCATGAGAATTGCACCACTCCTTATCTTACACGTCATTTTCTATACCTAGTAGGCTTTTTTGTATTGCGTCAGCTCATTTATTGTTCACATATAGCAAAAAATTTTATTGCATTTGTATTATCTTTTTATTTTGTGTGTGACATTTCTTTTTGAAATTGTAAATTTCACAAAATGGAGACAATAAAAATCAAACAGCAAAACCTTTTGGCCTTCTTAAGAAAATACAAAGATAATATTCCAGTAAAAAGAGATGCTAATACTGAAAGTATGCCAAGTACTAGTATTTCAACTCTTGAAGAAATGAGGAAAAAGAGATATGCCGATACTTCAGAATGTGCAGGAAAAAACAAAAAAGGTCATTTTATTAGAAATTACAATAAGGAGTATTTAAAACTTGGTTTCATAGTTGTTCCTGACAGTGAACTATCACCACGGCCTTTGTGTGTAGTATGTTCTAAAATTTTGTCAAATGAAGCTATGAAACCTTCCAAACTTGCAAGTCATTTGCATTCAAAACATGGAGAACTTATGCATAACTATTAGACTTTTTTGAAAGATTACATGATCAAATGAAAATTAAGAAAAATCAAATGAGTACGATGATGACTAGTGACAAATCACTGCTTCAAGCATCTTATTTAGTTGCTCTTCGAATAACTAAAACCATTTACAATTGGAGAGGAATTAGTAAAGCCTTGTATCTTGGATGTTGTACAAGAAATTTTGGGTCCCCAAGCTGCTAAAAAACTAAACCCTGTATCACTTTCAGATACTACTATTAGAAGGAGAATTGATGATATGGCCACAGATATTAAAGAACAAGTTATAGAGGGCATTAAAAAATTGAAATGTTTTGCGATTCAGCTTGACAAATCAACTGATGTGAGTAATCATGCTATTCTACTCTGCTTCAAGAGATATAATGAAGATAAAGACTTAAAAGAAGAACTTCTTTGTTGCCTTGATTTACCTGCATGGACTACTGGTTCAGAAATATTTAATGTTCTTGATGAGTATTTTCAAGCACAAGGTTTGGACTGGAGTAAATGTGTAGGAGTTTGTATGGATGGTGCTGCTAGCATGACTGGATGTCACTCAGGAGTAGTTATAAAAATAAAGAAAGTTGCACACCTGGACATTTTGTTCACTCACTGCATGATCCACCAAGAACAACTAGCTGCAAAGAAGCTTTCTACTGAACTAAATATTGTAATGAATGATGCTGTTAAAATTATTAATGAAATTTGCAGACGAGCAAAGAATTCTAGATTATTCACAATATTGTGTAAGCACATCTTCTTCTACATGCAGAAGTGAGGTGGTTATCAAGAGGTAGAGTTCTAGCATGTTTTTTCGAACTTAGAGAAGAAGTAAAACAGTTTTTACTAGAGCGGAAATCAGACCTAGTAGAACCTTTGTTGAATGATGAATGGATGGCTAAACTTGCATACTTAGTGGATATATTTGACCTTCTTAACAGATTTAATCATTCTTTCCAGAGACCTTGTACAAATATTTTTACATTGAGAAATAAAATGGATGCATTTAGAAAAAAGCTGTCATTTTGGGATAGTCGCGTACAACAAGAAGATATAAATATGTTTCCACTTTTAAGAGAATTTTTGACTGCTGCTGAGTCAATCAGAAAGTCATATTCAACATAATTAGTCAGCATTTAAGAGCATTAGCTGAAAACTTTGATAATTATTTTCCTGAAAATGAGGATTCTTGTAAAGGTAATCTCTGGATTAATAACCCTTTTTTGGAAGATGTAAACTCTTGTACACTTGAATCTCATAAAAAAGAAAATCTGATTGAATTGTCATCTGATCTCACTCTGGTATCCAGACATAAAATGCAATTGTTATCTCAATTTTGGCTATCACTTGAAAAAGAATATCCAACTTTTACTTACAAAGCTATCAAATTATTAGAGATTTTTTCAACCTTGTATTTATGCGAGAAAACATTTTCAGCAATGTCTATAATAAAAAATAAACAAATAAATAGAATGGATGTTAAAGCAACACTTCATCTTTCCAAAACAATGCTACAGCCTGGCATATCAAATTTTGTAACAAAGAAGCAACAGCAGACGTCACATTAGGTAGGTAAAAAATTTTAGAATTTAGATTTTTTTGTAAATAAAATATTACTTACAATAGTTTTTATTTCTCTGTTAGATAAAACTGTAGAATTTTTTAAATGCAGTTTAATATGAGAAAATTTTTGCCCTAATTACTATATTTTTAAGCCTTAAAAGCTGATTGTTTCTTTTTTTAATTGGAATTCAAACGAATTATATATATATATATAGTGATAAAAACACAACCACCCACCTGAATTGAAGGAGTCACTCAATATGTAGTTGAACCAATATATAATGGAACTCATCGACCACATAAATTGTAATCACTCATATGCTGGCTATCCATTTGATTTACAGATATATTTGACTGTTCATTTCAACACTTTCTAATAATTATTATAATCATCATCAGATTTTAAGGAATCATAATTTTAATCTTTAACTATAAAATGCCATTGACTACCTGAAAATATTTTAATTCTACAGATCATTGATGATAATTTCATTTCAGTGAGAACATAAATCTATTATCTTTTTTTAAGCAAAATGACATCTTTATAATGATTGTTTTATTTCTATATGACTTTACCAAAACAACTTTTCAGCTCAATTTTCTCAGTGGCTTTACAGGTGGTCCTCAGGTGATTTCAAGAGTAAACAACTAATGCAATCTGGTGTTATTTTAATCTTATTTTTACCTAATTAAAAAAAAAAGAAACAGAATGAAAACAAAAACTAATCAATAATACATAAATTAATTTGTTTTTTTAGTTATCACTGATGTTTATTAATCAAAATTTTTATTATTTTTCGAAAAAAATTCAAAATTTATATTTTAAAAAATGTTTGTTTTTTTTGTTATACAAACTCCATATATATATATATAACTTTATCTTATATATTTAACATTAAATACAGATATTTCCCAACATTCAGGTGAATAACATTTTATTCTTGCATGTTTTAATGATGAAACAATAAATGTAGCAATGCAGTCACATTAATGAAAATGATTGTTATTGTATTGTTTTCTGTACTCGAGAGTGTTCAGCATGAGAAGGTAAGCAACACCATTACAATACACAGAAACTAATGTATTGTTTTGGTCAGTTATAACAATTATGCTCATCTAAGGCTAAGCAGTTTAAATCTTTAAGAAAATTTATGGGTAGACTTCTACCAGTCCGTGAAATCTTATCCTTATTTTTGCCAGTCTGCAAGTGTGAAAAGGTTGGAGACCACTGGTTTAGAGTATATTTAAATAAATAAAGTGTATTTATCAAAAAAAAAATATTTATAGATTTTTATTTAGGTGAAGAAAATAAATATTATTAGCAATATCTTTAAAAAAATAAAAATTACTTATAATGTATATATCTAATACTTATAATGAGTTTCTATAATAAACTATATAAGAATTTATATCAATATAGTAACTTCTAAATAAGTTAAACAAAATTTTAAACACACTTATTTGAACACCGGTCACCCACCAATACAATATATGCTATAACATGTTGTCAAATACATTAAATTAATTTCTATATAGAAGAAAGTCAATCTCATCCACAGTCATGTCTATAATTTTAAATTATCAAATTTGCACATTTGAACAATGCTTTTATTTTGTAATCAAAATAATTTAAATCAAATTAATTAATTAAAACAGTTGAATGTTACCGATATTAATATCATATCTATGCATTAACTTATCCTGTCAGGTTTTCTGAAAGAAAAAAATCGAAAAATTCAAACCTAAACTATAATATATAAATACTTTATATTAGCAGTTGGTTTTAATTTTATTTCCTGCAATTCTGATGGCGATACTTAAATTTCTTTCCGGTTTTCCAATGTTTAGATGAATGATAATTTTTTTTTTTTTTAAAACTCAATTACAAATTCTAAAAAAATAATCTTTAAAAATATTTTAATAAATTCAAAATTTAGTTTGGAAATAATTTTAATGCATTTATAAAAACAAAAAAAAAGTGAAATAATTTGAAGAAAAAAATTATTAAAAATGCATAAAAAACTCATAAATAATTTCACTGAAAAATATTACAGAATAACAGGTATATTCTAACTTTTACTAAAAAAAAAATTAAAAAAGCTTAAATAATTAAAAATAGCAAGAAAATTCTAATAATAAATAAAACCATAACCTATATATAATAATCGAGAAATGTTAAGACTATTGTATTAGTAATTAAACGAAGGAGACTTCTAATGTTAGTTTAATAACTTTGCATTGCTAAAGCCAAGTAATAACATACACTACTGTAAACAAATCCTTATAATGAGATTTTAGCTAATTAGACTTCTTCTGAATGATAGTAACCATTCCAATTCATCATTTAATGACAATCTTGCATTGCACTATGACACTAGATCATGACATAAAGCAATGACTTTTAGAAAATGAGTTAACTATAAAATTACTTATGGAATCCATTGATTTATTTTGTTTGATAATTTGATTAAAGAGTTGACTATTATGTAATAAAGAATGTTATGGAATTGTAGAAATTTTATTTTTAGTAATATTTAGTACTTGAAACAATTCCATAAAAAATTAATGAAATATATCATGATGAAATCAAGAAAAGTGAAGAATTATAAATGATCTTGAAACTCGACAGTCGTAATTCAATTCTAAGTTGTTAATCTGAATTTTTCACAACCACAAGGCTAAATCATTTAAGAAAAATAAGGTACACATGTTTTTTGAAACAAGTAATGGAATGTTTACCCACCCACCCCCAGTCAAATTAAGGTTCAGAAATAAGGTGATATGAGAAGTTGGTAAAAGTTGATTATCATTTATTGAAATTTATCATTGCTTAATATATTTTTAATATAATTTATTTTACATCTCAAATTAATTATTAAATTAATAAAATCATTTTTTTATATTATTGAAGTTTATGATGTGTAATCATAATCCTTATACAGCAAACAACATGACACCTAATACTCTTCAGATCCTCACTGTTGAGGGTATCGTTAATCAAGAGTCAGTTATATTTTCTTTTCATATTTGTCTATCCAAATCATCTGTCTCTGACAGATTATTCTTTTTCATGCTGTTCATTAAGTTTTTTTTATTGTTTCCTTGTTCTTCTTTTACTTTTATTTTCCTCTACTTTTCAACCAATTATCATCCCTGGTACTTCATTTTTATTCTTTTTTTAACATACTATACTATCTTAATCCACTTTTTTCAATTACTGTTATCAGATTTCTTTCCTATTCCAGCCATTTCTTTGGTTTCTTAATTATTATTTTTTTCAATATTGATTTTCTTACTAATCTTTGCCAAATATTTTTTTCTGTTGTCAGCAACCTTTGTTCATTTTCCTTTTTTTATTGTCTAATTCTTTTCATTCCATGTAATTGTATACTATATACCAGGCTATCATAATTCTTGTGTACATTCTTATTATTAATTTTTGCAACATTACAAAATATCTTCAAAGAATTAATTATTACAATAAATATCATTACATTTAAGAGCTGAATATAGAATAAGATTGGTAGCTAAGAAGTATTCAAGGGTTATAATTAATAATGAATTTTTTTTCCACTACAAAAATGAATTTTGTTATGTTCCATTTGTAGTAGAAAAAAAATTAAACAATTAGATAGCTATAAGTTTTTTTAGAAGAGTTATCAATTAAGTAACAGAAGATTGCTGGTGTTGGATTTTTGTATAAAAGTTTCCAAATATATTATTGAAATGATATTCAAACAATAAATAAACACACAAAATGTCTTTAAAGAAAACCTTTAATTTAATCTTCAGTTAGCATGGTGTGCTTAGCATACTTTCAAACTACTTCATAGTTATCCATATAGCACTGACTGTAAGAGGGGTGTGATATTTATTAGACAATAAACAAGGCTGGGAATTTGCGTAAAATTTGAACTGTAAATAAATACAGTTATATAAGTATTTTTTTGAAAAGAATATGCAGGATTCTTTCTTCTTGATCTATGTCTGTCTTTAGAAATATGCCAGGCATCTTGCATATTTTCATCATTACATTTGAAACAGACAAGGCTGGCATACGTAGATTCAAAGCTGTGGCAAATATGGTTTTATGCTCAAATAAATGTTAATGAATTTAAAAATTATTTTAATAATATTTGTATTCATTAATTAGTAATTATGTCTCAATATTGAAGCTAAAAGATCAGAAAAATTAAACTTATATGTCTTGCTGGATTGCATTAAATAAACAAATAAATAAATAGTTTATTGATGAAAGTATAAAAATTGAAAGATATATAGCAACTCTGAAGAAGTCTGTTAGATTGTCAAAACTAAATAAAATAGAGAAATTGAATAAAGCTTTATAAGATCAGAACTGTTAAGACAGAGAAATTGAATAAAGTATTATAAGGAATGCACAGGTGAAATATATTTTTTGAGAAAATTAAAAAACAAAAAAAAATTTAAAATGTCATCTACACAGTTTTTTTTTTCAAAAATAGTTCATAATTTTCCATATATATAAATGGATACACCAAACTTTTTTTTAATGTCTGTTATAGAATGTATAAATTCATATCATGAAAGAATTGTAAAGGAAGGAATTTACATTTGTGAAATTAACCCTGAATTAAATTGAATGTTAATAGAAAAGGAAAAAGAAAATAATATATTTGTTAATTAAATGTTTTAGGGTATTTTCAGATGGGTATATAAATGTAAAAAATTGATAAAGTTTTGAGATTGTTTGTAATAGAAAAGGTGTTGATGTAAAAAGAATTTTTTAGTATTTTTTTAATGTTTTTGGATTTGTTTGGAATATGTGATATTTTATATTTATTGTTATATATTTGTATTTTTGTTTTAGTGTTCCTTGAAAAAGACTATATTATAAAGTAGTCAAAACATTGATATGTTATTTTATTTTTATAATAGTCCTATAAAAAACAAATTTTAAAAAGAAGTTTGGGGTATTCATTTATATATATGGAAAATTAAAAAGATATTAAACATTTTGAAAATATGTTATAAAATTCTTAGTGTTAATTTTGGAATTTTATTCTCTTAGCTTTTAAATTTACACTATACTGATAAATAAATATTTGAAACCAGGCACTCTTCACAAACCTGGAGCTTAATTGTAAATATAGGGATTTGAACTCAGACTTTCAAGCACCCACCAACTATCCACATTATCTCATACAACTGATACACATGACCACACCCATGTAGAAAAGATACATAATCACCAATACACATATTTCATGCTAAACCAGAAATCATCAGTTGGTCCAGATTATCACCCCCCACACATATATATAATCAGTGCTCAGTTTATATTAAGATCGCAAATCCTCACACTTTAATAGACAGGCTTCAATCTACTCAAACCTCCAATTCTTCAGCCATTCATATCATTGAAAATCTGATGACGGAAAGCCCAAATCTCATGCTGATGCCAACATTATTTCTCTTGATAAATAAAAGAATAATCTACAAAATACATAATAAGTGTAATATTAAATAGGAGGTGACATATTTATCAATTTTCAAAAATTCAAGTGTTTTATCAGTTGCAATGTGGGGAATTTTCCCTAATTTAAACTTGAATAGTCATTTACTTAAAAATATTTGAATTTAAATATCTTAGATTTTTAGCTACAATCTTGGATATTGTGGCATAGCACATTCACTAATTTGCTGCTTTTATTTTTTAAACAAATTCGAAAATATTATTTATATTTACATTAACTAAATTAGTCACGCAGAAACCTTTTTTTTTTTTTAATTTATCATAAAAATTCTGAAACTCATTTAAATATGCTTTGTAATATTCTGAAAACATGATAGCAAGATCGTAACCATGTTTAATACATTTTTCAGCTTTCTGAACATAAAGTTGTAGAATTGATAATTTTAAGAGCATAGATTTATGGAATTCAGTTTTCAAAAATAGAAACAGAATATTTAAGAAGTATAATATATTGATCTTGAGCATAGGGGATTTGTGTGTGTGTGTGTGCGTGTGACAGCCCATTTAGATTGTAAAGTTGTTTTAAGATAATACTGATTGTTTGTAGTTTTTATTGAGATAGGTTTGAAGATGATAAACAATATTAAGCTGTAATTGATAAAGATGGTGATTTTTTTTCAGAAAAACAAATTGTCTATCAAAGAAGTTAGAAGGCACATAATTATAAGATATAAAATACAGTAAAGGATCAGCCTAACATATTTATGAGTGCATTTACATTTCTTATAATGATTGTTTAGTTACCCAATTTTACTATTAATTTTTTTTTCTTTCATCTCTGATATTCTTTTTGGAATTAGGATGACCATTATCACTTACAAGTAATTATAATGATATTTTACTCCAATGATAGATTCCTTTGTTTATTTTTAATTACAATTTTGTTGTATATTAATCATCTTAATATAAAACACATGGTTTTATTGCTTAGGAGTTCTTAGGAAGTTCCAGTGAGAGAATGTTCCAGAATTGATCCCAGGAACTACCATCCCAAGTCAAATGCTCTAATGCTGTGCCAAACTGTGCAGTACATCTTAGCATCAGTAGGTCCAAGGATCGGTTCTAGTGCTTGCAGTTTTGGCTCTCGAACTTCTTATGAACTCCCTAGCAGTAAAGCCATTAACCTTTTTTTAATATAAAACAATTAGATTATAATAACATTATAGGATAGATCAAAGTTATTAGCAGTTTAATAATAAGTAAAATTTTCTAAAACTATTCCCAAGAAAGAAACGTTGTTAATCGAATTTGAAATGATTTTTTTTTTGTACTTTATTAAATAGAGAATTTTGTAATCAATACTCTAAATTTTAATAAGTTCTCTTATAGTAAACAGAATATCAAAGTAAAAGTTGAATAATCATATTGTTGTTGTTCAGAAGCAGTTCAATCAACACAAGTGTTGAAGTGGATTCAGAATTCATGGATCTTGAATTCTAGATATCTCTGCAGTATACGACAAGGGGAAAGAGAAAGTGATCACTGACACATTAAAATTATTAATAAGTGGTTTCAAAATGCTCTGTAATAAAAGAGTGACCATGAACAGTAAGTATTTAATTGCTATTACAATGTATAATAAAAATATGATATTATTATAATTCAAATTTGTGTTACAAAATACAAAAAAAAAAAAAGCCCCAGTGAAAGTAAATAGTCATTGAATGTTGTACATTTAAAGAACTTTATGACAATAATAATAATAAAATATATTACCAGACTTTGTGTCTGTTTAGATATAGGCAACCACTGATAGTTGATAATATTTCTATAGAAAACAGATTAAATTAATACAAACATTATCAGAAAATAAAATAAAACATGAAATATACTCACATACAAACATTTACAGTTTTTTTCTGAATAAACATTTTTTTACATCTTTATCTGTTATTGATAAATCTTTCTGGCAAATTAAAATTTTACATTATTCAAAAATCATTAAGTATAGCAGAAAAATGATATCTAACATACTATCTGAAATAGCCATGAATTTTAACATACCAGATTATTCATCAGAAAGTATTTAGAATTATGATTATTTATAGGTGAGCCTTCAAATGCAATTCTGATGACTTTGAAAAGTGCACCTAAATTGGTAAATTAGAGAATCCCCGCATTCCATTAATCATTACTAAACACTAATCCAATATTGCATCAATACCCCGATAGCCACTTTTTATACATATTGATTTATCTATTATTTATCAATTATATATATTAATGCATAAAACTAGGATCAGAAATATATATTTCAACTGTTGGAACTGTACTAAAGAATCAAAAGCTATCTAATAATGATGACTGCCTCCAATGCAGGGTTTTTAAAGAATATTCTGGTGAGTCTAGCTATGTTAATGTGATGTCATATCTATTAAATTTTTTTTAAGACAAAATATTTGAGTGATGTCTTATCATCATTAAACTGCATTTTGTGAATCCTAAATTCAAATGTATAACAAGACACCAGAGTCATAAAATATAATTACCTCTTCTTCGTTTCACTTAACTAGAAATCTTCTATAGATATGATAACCTGCAATAAACTTTTTAAGTTGTTAGATATTAAATATCAAAAAAAAACTTTCACAAAGTATCTCCATAATGTTTCAATTTAATATAATGATTCTAATCATATGTAATTTAATTCAGTAATAGAATGACAATCTTGATAATTAGTTTCCTGTTTTAGTGACTTACCTGTTGCATCAGATGCTTGATACATGACTTCCTAAGCAATAAACCATTGTATTTAAATTTGAGTGGTTTGATGCAGTGATAGAGGGACAAACTCAAAAGTTAAATATTCTACTATTAAGGCTCAATTTATTATTTCCAGTGCTCAAATATTACATGTCCACTTTACAACTAATCATCTTATTGCTTTATATTCGAAATTGTAAATCCTTAGTACCAAAAATATAATAAAGCAATTATTATTTCTTTAATACATATAGTCAGTATATATATATATATTTTATGAATCTAAGGTAACTGAAAAAAATACTTATTATACTCTCAATACCTTGTCCAATAAACCAATGTAGTTAATTATGCTTCTGAGCAAAAGGTTTTATCCTGGCTAGTATAACATTACTATAAATACAATTTATCCACTACTTTGAACATTTTTTAGAAAAAACCTTTTACTGGCCTATTTCCATATATTTCGATTGTCCTGCAGTCTTCTTCAGAACCACAAAAGTTAAAATAAAAGTGGCTCTGAAGAAGACTGCAGAATAGTCAAAATGTATGAATATAGGTCAATAAAAGATTTTTGCTAAAAAGTATTCAAAGTAGTGGATAAATTGTATTTATATAAGATATTACAGAAAAATAAAGTGGTGAATTCGGTAATATATCACTACTACTGCTAAAAAAACCTACTTAAATAAACTTTTTAATTCCTTTTTTTCTATTGCTTACTATATATTGGCTTTCTAGTCATCAACAAAAAAGAATATATTTTGCCCCATATCCATCACAAAATTTATTACAAGACTCAGATGTTGAAATCTCTTCCTTCAAATTTCTCTGATAACTCCAAACCAACTGATTCTGCATCAGCTACAAAATTAAGTCAGCTAATTGCTATATTGTTTTAATGATACCAAATCAATATTTTACTCACAAACTTTTCTACTAATTTTTATATTTTCTGTTCACACAGCAGTATACCTTTTACACAATATCAGTTTTTTATCTTCTGTTACTCGTCATTAATATTGTATATAGATGTGCATAATTGCACTTATAATTCAACATGCCCACTTTATTTTAGTTAGTACAGATGAGAATAATCTTGAGATTTTAATATTTATATTACAGGTAACAAATATTCACTGTTTTAATTCTTTTCAGTACACCTAGCTTTTATAGTTTTAATTTTCAGAGTGAATTCAGTAACTTTTCATATTAACTGAAGAAGAGTATACAATATTTCATAGCAGAAAACTATTTCTTTAAAACTTTTTTATGCCAAATACTAAACTATAATAAATTATTATAATTTAATACCAAATATATTCCTTGTCATTAATAAATACCTATATGATTGATTTATTGTTTTGGGGTTTATAACAAAAGTGGACATTGGAACCCTAACAGAGCTGCACCACAATCCATAAAGCCTAGGCTACAGAATTTTTCATTTTGCTACATACCAAATCACACAGACTATTTTAATAAAAATGGTACTAACTTTAAATCTAGTACCAAATGCTCAGATAAGTATTACTGCTAAACATTAATCAGAATCATTTTTAGAAGATTTCATAAACAATTACTACCAATCTTACAAACAATTTACAAATAACTATTTTTTGCTAAACAGGTGTCTGTTAATTATATTCAGAATCAGACTCAAACTTAGTCAGAATCATATCTTCCTAGAAAAATCTAATATCAAAGAATCTTATTTCCTATCTAATTTTAGCTTTTAAAGGTACTATTTAGAAGCATATTATTAAAACTGTGTGTCATTCTTTTATTAAGAAGAGACATTTTTGAAATTACCCATTTACCACTTTACTTCTTACAAGTCCTGATTATCTAATCAAGCAATTGCAAAAAAATACCCAAGATCATTTCATACCACAATTAGTAATATATGATTTTTTTTTTTGGTAAATGAAGAGTTTGAGCTTTTTTATCATTACTATTCATATCATCATTAACTTATTAACATATATAAAAAGCAATGAACTGTTATAATTTATCTATTCCAATAAAGAATCATGTATTTATAAATTTCTTCACAAACTTTTTTTGTATACACTTAAGCTCTACTAGATGACGTTGATTCAAAAATTTAAATAATCAAAAAATAATAATAATGGAATGTTTAATTACTTGGGAAGTGTTGTGACATGCAAAAACCAGAATTGACAGATTGGGTTTTGAATCTGAGAAACTCTAACTTTGCATTAAGCTACATGGGGCATAATTAATACATTTGAAAACAAAAGGAAATCTTTTTTTTTATGTGTCTGTATCAAATCACTAATATAAAAAATATGTTATATGCTATCCAGACTGGTCTTCAAATTACTATGTCACATGTTCAACACTATTGCTACTATGTTTTTTTAAAGTACAGATAAGATTTATCTTGTTGTCATGTGGACTAATAAACTATAATGTCTTTAACCATATTTTTCCAAGTCTCCTTATCTTTTATTTTAAACTAAAATACTAGGTAACAATTTTAATATGCTCTTATTTTAAACTGCATTCTCATATAGTAAAAATGGAATGGTGACTGTCCATACCCTTAAGACAATATGGTATATACAATGTACCATGATATTTGACAACAAGAAATTCAATTGGCTGAAAAAACTCTATAGCAATTGGGAAACTTATTTCAATAAATGTCTGAGATACTTGTCAAGGAAGATGATAGACGATGAATCGAATCTGGGGTGGTCTTGGAATAACTCTATGTGAGATTATCAGATGAATATATTTCTTGAATAAAGGTTTAATTCTTATGTGTGGCTTATTCCTTGGGCCAATTAATCATTTTTTTACATGCTTTGCTCATCTGAGTTGCATGTCTTAGAATCTCCTTCTGGTACAGTGATACAAGTCAATCTCCTTGAGTTTAGGATAACTAGTTAATTGCCTGCAGACTTTTTGTCTTAATAGTGGAATATATCAAATTCTTTTACAAAACTGTAAC
This sequence comes from Epiperipatus broadwayi, assembly GCA_028023455.1. Lineage (NCBI taxonomy): Eukaryota > Metazoa > Onychophora > Udeonychophora > Euonychophora > Peripatidae > Epiperipatus > Epiperipatus broadwayi. The sequence goes on along the minus strand of JAQFVV010012439.1, from coordinate 4,869,544 downwards.
ATATTTATCATTTGTTTAATTACTTGTATAAATTGTAAATATTTATTGTGTTAATAAAGGTTGTTTATTTAATATATATATATAACCACTTATTCTTCAAATTCCAGCAACTCTTTTAGCAATGATTTTGCTTTTTCTTAAAATAATGCAATTGAGGAATTGAAATTTAGCTCTTTGCATTGTATTATCTTTATACGAGTCAGACATTTGTAGTACAAAATAACTTTTTTCTTGGCAAATTTACAAGTTACCAGAACATTAAATTTTATCATAAAATATTTGTCCCTTAATATAATCTAACATTTGTAGTCAGACTCCTCCATGTATTAATATATTCAAATATTTTAGTAGCATTACATTTTATCTAAAAAAAATACGGATTTATTTAAACTGGTACACATTCTCAAACCAACCTAATCATTGCTATTGACTTTTTTATCACTGATAAAGTTCTGTTTTTTTTACTATTATTTGTCAAAATAAATTATTTTTTTTTAAAAAAATGATTTTTTAATAATTCTCTCAACTGGGATTTTGTTTTTGCTTTTGGTTATTTAAAATTAAAATCATTACATTAAATTTACATCTCATTTTATAAATATGCTTACGAAGTCATGACCAAAAAACCAATCCAAACACCGATTTTCAAAATGGAACTAGTATAAAGTCTTTTTTAGCAGTTATTTTTCTTTGCGTTAGATTTTTTGCTTCCAAGGTTAACCACTTCCTCTCATATCTTGAATAAATTTCATAAACAACCATATACTTTCAAACATTATTACAAATCTCATCAAAAGTAATTTTTAAATTATATTTTTTCAAAAATTCTATAAGAATCTGTAGCCTTTCTATATATATATTTTTCATATGTCATAGCATCGGCCGGAAGGCGAACCCACAACCGTCTGCAACCAACTACTTGCTTACAAGGCAGCGGCGATGACCTCTCGGCTAACAACGTTTGACAGCCTTTCTATATTTAAGGTTTCCCAATAATAGTTTAACCTTATCAATCCTATTTCTGTTGAATGCAAATTATTTAAGATGAGGAATATATCAATGAATTCACTCATCTGTATTCTTGTATCATTAATCAAAATATTTTTTTCTTGTACAAAATATCTTCACTGTCCCATAAAAAATGTCTTCCATCAATTTAAATAGTTTATGATATCATAACTTGCTTTTGTCAAATTAGATCTTAAGTAAATAACCGATAAACAATTGACTGTATCTCCTTTGTAGTTTTGATTTACCAATTATGGTTAATTCTTTTTAACTATATAATCTTTGTACTTTTAATACATCAATTATTTTTTGTAAAAATCTCTTTTAGTCACAATAATTGTATTTATTATTCAGCTAAACAAAGGATGCCCTACATTTCTATATGATAATTCTCTGAGAACAAGATGGAATGTTTATTGCTAATAAACCAAGAACGACTTATTTGTAAGTGTTACGCACTCATATGCCTTAATCACATCAACGCTTGGAAATTCAAATTTGACAATGATTGAAATTTAGACATTAGCAATTACTTCTGAGGTATGAATATTATATACCAATACATTACTCTAACTATTAACTTTAGAGTATATAAATGGATGATCTGTCAGCCAGTATGCTATAATAAGTGCTTGTGTATTGCAAACTAAATAATCAATAAAATACCAGTTTCAGACTATCATTAGCGTCTAATTGTTTATCCTGATAATTATTTCATGCTAATTTGACTTAAGCTTTCAAATATATGTTTTCACTATTTTTATGCTCGTTTGAATTTTTTAATAAGTAATATATTTTTGAGTTGTATGATAGTGATTTTTATTTTGTTTTTGTTTCTAAACAAATTTACATTTGATCATAATAAGACAAGATTGTACTTTTTCTGCAGCTAAATGCTTAATACATGGATTTCATGTACTCAAACATGTATGTGCGCTTATTTTAAAAAATACTATGTGATACTTACATAAAAATATATTATTTTTTAGTGTTTTAAGCAGTTCATATTTTATTACATCCCATATGAGTTAATTTTTAAACTTTTTTTAAGTTCACTAATAAAAACTTTAGTTATTATATCAGTTGCATTAATTATTCTTAAAAAGCTATAAACTTTTTAATTTTTTAAAATATTATTGCTCTTTTGCGTATTCAATTAATATCAATTAACCAGTTAAATATCGTAATTATTAGCAATTTTAAAACTAACGATGTTTGTTTGTGTCTGGCACAAGCAATTTTATTATCTATTTTTATTGGACTATTAAAAAAAAAAAGAATGAACATAAATATATTCGTTTATCTGATAAAAACATGACATTCCGTATAGTAATATTAATAAATATTTATATATATTGTTGTCCTACTGAGTTAAAAATAAGTGCATATAAAAATAGAATTCACGTAAAAATAAAAACCTATTTTGTGTTGCCAGTAATTTAGAACTTTATTTTTATGTTTTGTAATATCTTGAATGGCTTTATGTAAACAAACTCCGTCTTCGCATCTAAAACATATAGAGATTTTATTTTTTAAATTGACTGAGTAGCTCTTATCAAAAGATTTTGTCAATATTACACTAATCTTTTTTAACAACTTTTTAACTTCTAATCATAAAAATAAACACTTAAAAATGGAACATGTTAAAGTGAAAAGTTTCTTATTAGATATTCAGTTTATATTATATTTAAAATAAGTTTCTTTCTTATACAAGTATTTAATTTTTTTATTGTAAAAATGTGATGTACTTATATTTCTCTACTAGTTTAGAACTCTTGAGAAGTATAAATGCAAACTTTTTATTATATGAAAAATCAATACATATGCATACATACATATACATTGACTTCTGAACTGGGATTATCAATATGGTCCAAAAGTCGACACTAAAAAAATAATATTGAGATAAGAGACTTAATTGCAAATAATCAGTAGGCAGAGTCCAATCAATATTATCTATTGCTTTCTTATGAGATATGATCTTAACTCATATTAGGAATAGTTACCAATGTCAATAAAATGGGATTTCCAAAAATAATTGGATAATGGAACTTATATTAGTAATGGTTTATAATGTATACAAAAATATATTTGTTTAAGACGCTTGTAGTATCTGTGATGAGATATAGCTCGGAGGCGTAGAATGCAGTTAAATTATCGCATGTAGTGAAACTAAAATCACTATAGATAAATTTTCTACCGTAATTAATGCTTTTGATATCTATATAAATCTATTTTATCAAACAGTTAAGAGTTATTCAAAGAAGGGGGGCGGGGTACGAACTTTTTTTTATCAAATAATACATGGGAAAATCTCATCTTATAATTGCATTTCAAAAATACAAATATGAGTACTCAAATGTTGCCATCCATTCATAGAACAAAAATATATTTTATATTGATAAAATATAAATGCGAAACTTTTACATTTAATAGCATTAAATGAATTTCCAAGTCTTCATAATAATAATTTTAGTGGCATCAGCAAGTTCTCTTTAGATTTAAATACTTTCATGAATACTGTTGTATTCGTTGTGAGAAATAAACAGAGAGTTTACTAGAGACAATGAAAGTAAAAATAATTATAATGGAAAATAATTATAATTAAAAACAAGTTGTGGGATTAATTTTATCAGAGATAAAAATATCTAATTAAAGTAAGAACAATAAAACGGATTTGGAAAACACGCGATTAAGTTTTCGGAATGTAGCAGGTAAGACTTAACAAAAGAACTTAGAGGGATATATAAACTGCTAGAGAAAAACATCGCACACTTGTTACAGTCTTGTTAACAGAAGTGGATACGTAAAGCTATTAAGAGCTATTTGCGGCACAACGGTTTTAAGAGTTGTTCAGCCAGTTTCGATCAGATTGTGTTTTTCTACCCCTCTGGAAAAGCTTAGGGGCGAAGACATTACAAATACATTGATTATTCATAAAATGTATATATATAACTAAACCCTACAATATTTGATATATTTATTTAAGTCATTTCCTTTACTTTTAAAATATTAATAAATTGAATTAAACTTAATTGTTTTGATATTGGTTTGTTAAAGTCTAATACTATTTTTGATACAAATAAGCTTTTATACTTTTCTCTGTTTTCTCTGTATTTTATTGTTTATTCTTTTGTTGATGTTATTTTATTTATCTTACTGTCTTTAGTCACTTAGATTTATATTGGACTCAAACATTATGAGTTTTGGATGTCTTCTTTCTGCACATCATGTTATAATCTACTTTTATACACTCACATTTTTATCTTTAATTACTGCAATATGAGTATGTAAAGTAGGCAAAGCTCTAAGCATTGAAAAAGCAGTAGTAGGGTATAAATCAAAACTGTTAATAGTAATTTATCACAGGATTGTCCAATCAATAAAGAGTTACTTGAATCTGTATGTGACAAGATTCATTTGAGGATTCATTTACCATCCACAAATGAAGTTTCTAAACAGAATAACATTTTTAATAGCACTAAAAAAATAAACTTATTCACATGGCTATTAAAGCTGAATATTTATTATAATAATTCATAAATCATATTCCCCAAAAGTTATTTTTTAACAAACTTGCAAACAACACATCTTATACTAATGCATTAATATGGAAAAATAGGTATTGTTTGCAAGTTAATTAAATAACAATTATATATAAATCTGATTTAAGAATTATTGTACTATTTGTATAAGAAATTTATGTTAGTAAAAATATATCATTTGATTGAATGGATTTTTTAAGACTTAAACAAAAGACAATGATAATACAAATTTTATTACCAAATATCTTATATAGTTGGTAAAGAAAAGTAAATTACATCCCTCAGTAATCAAAAGTAATGATATTCCTAATTTTTAAAGCATCCTTTTTTTTTACTTTTTATTTATTAGCCAATTTTCTAATTTTTGCTAACTTAAATTTGATCTGCTCTAATGGCCATTTAGGTTACATTTCCAATTTTTCACTGATCACTTTCAATTTGTTTCTTAGAAATATAAGTTTAAAAATAAAAACCATTCTTCAAAATAAGATTTCAATTTTGAAAATATAAAAAAAAAACAATTAGTAAACTGAAATATGTAATCAGAACAATATTTTATATTGCTAAAATAAGTATATTTGAAATTGAATAAAACTACTGTAAAATTCCACTTATAATTATTAAAAAATGATAAAATATAGAAAGCACAGAGATTATAAAGACATTCTTTTGTACAAAGATTATAGAAATGTTCAGTTTTCAGTCTCTCACAATTTCCTTACATTACTCTTAACTTGTATTTTTAAAAAACAAATATTTTCAAATAAAATCCTAATGTAAACATCATATTCTTATCGAAAAGAAAAATTTTTACAAATATTTTGCAAAAGTAATTGTAAAGATATAAACAAACTATGGAAAACATAACATTTTAATTTTTGAATTTGAACAAAAACTGAACTCTCTGAAGCATAAGGACTATTTTGAGCTCAGAAACTGTCAATCACCAGAATTTTTAATTTGTTTCATTTAAGTTATTTTTATGAAACTGATATTTTGAAATTATTTTAAATTAATAAATCAATATATAAAAATATATATTAATTCCACATTTTACCATTAAATATATGCTAAACTAGAAAACATCTTACAGATAGTAGCAAGAGAATGAATTTAAGCTGAAGTGATCAAAGCACCACTATACCACAACATAGAAATGCTATAAACTGGAAATCAGTTAAAATAGAGTATGCATTTCTCTTTGTGTTAAACTATAGATATGCTTAATATTTTTATTTTATTTCATATAATTTTAAATACATGAATGAAGAGAATCACATGATATTATTAATCAAACTTCACACTTTGTCCTCTCCTTTTTCTCTCATGTGTAATGTATTAATAATATGTAAAATGTGTTGTGTTTAACATAAATAGATGCATTACATTTAAATTATTTTAAAATTTATATGATAATTTTTAGCCTAATAAATAATTAATAACAATTAATAATGTATATATCTAAGATGGATATTGTCAAATATGTGAGTGCATAAATAGATGATGCTTGTAAATCAAATTGTTATAATTTGATATTAAGAAATATTGAAAAAAATACATACAACAAAATATATCTGAAAAATGTTCAATTTTGGTGTAATTTTACTATTTATTTTTATTATACTGCACTTCCAGTCCATACTAGTGAAGCTACTATTTTAACTGTGTATATTTTTGGTTTAGTGCTTTTGGGTCATATTTGCTTCCATTTTTATAACCTACAACCTTCTCTATTTTGTGCTACTATTAATATATGCAAATGTATGCAAATTGTTTATCAAGTCCATTTCTTGGATATCAAGAAACAGGAATCTCATCTTTATATTAATTATGCAGTTAAAATCATCTGATTTTATGATCTTGTTGCTGCTATAATTTTTTCATTCTTGACCACACTGACCATCTCAATAATATGTGGTGGAATGGTAAAATTATAAGTATATAATATATTGAAAAATCAATTATGCATTCAGCATCATTAAACCAGTGAGTTTAAAGTAAGTTGGTACATACAGTTTGTCATTTACTTTATATAGGTAAGTGGTTAAATGGTCTTTGTATAGTTTACCATAAAGAAATGTTTCAGAATATGGGACATGTGTTTAGAAACCTAGAATAATTGATAAGTGATTTGCCTTTTAATAAAACATTTTTCTTAAATGCCTTTGATTTGATCTTTTGCAGTATTATTCTGGTCAGTAGTATATAATTCTAGTTTCATACAGAGACTAGTTTAAATATTGTCATTACTGGCTAGTAAAGAATATTTTCCTTATTGCACTTCTAATGTAGTGCAAATAATATCTGATTATATTAATTTAATATAGATAATAAATGTAAAATAGTAAAATGAATCTTTACATATAATGTTAAAAAAATCTTACTTATTTAAATTACAATGTGTACTAATGTGTGGATTTAACATTTTTTTTACACTCTCGTAATATAATATATCTTTATCATCTGCTAATACATGTTGTGATAATTATATTTATGGTATTTGACATATGTTTGAATAAAAGCAAAACTGAAGAATCAGCAATTTGCTTTTTGATAAAACACATGTTCTATAAATGCTTAGTTTGTTCTTCTGCAATACTAATTGATGGCATATAATTAGAGTCATATATAAAAACTAGTTTGAGAATTATTAATTCATCGCCATTTTCAGTCATTATCAATCCCCTGCAGGATGAAGATTTCTCATGTTTAATCCAATTTCTCTAGTACCTAACCTTCTTTCTCTACAACATGCCAACAAACTTTCTTATTCCATTTATCTATCTCTTGGGATACAATTTAAAACGTTATCTGGCTATCTATTACCATCTCTTCTAGAAATATGTCCGGCCCTATTTCAGTCTCATAATTCTTTAAATGATGTCAATGATACCTTTTTGTTCTCTTATCCATATATTTTATTTTTGATATCTTGTTTTTAATCTTAACATGCATCTGATATTTTATTGAGTGGCATAAAGTCTCTGTAATGCTCTCCTGTTAAGTGCCCAAGACTCAGATCTCTAAGTAAGGAATGATAAAGCACATCTATTAAAAAATCTTCATTTGTTTTCTTTTAATGTTAAGTTATTTCTACCAAACATATTCCATCCCAATTTTATGCTATGATTATTTCCATCAATTAGATTTACATCTGTTTTAAACATCTGAACCAATGTATCTATTATCATCTAATTTATGATTATCAATATTTATTTTCTTCTACTGAGAAAATCCATTGAACATCGAGTATTTTTAATATCAGATAACTCTTGTAACATTTTCTGAAGTTCTGCACCATTATTTGCAAAAACAATCACCTCATCCCAAAATTGAGATGATTTAAATAATCTCCATTTATTCTTCTCATCAACTTCTCATGTAAAGTTTTGGTAATATGGAATTATCCAATTGTAAATGCTGGTAAGTAACAAAAGCTTTCCATATCATTTCACTGTCTATATAAAAATAACTGAATACACTTTATTGAGTTCAATTGGATGTCTGCATGTGTTTATTACGGTTCCACTTGCCTAACAAAAAGTTCTAAACTTGCTTGAAAACCAAAAAAAAAAATACATTCCATCAGCCCAATATTCAGATATCATTTTATGAACATGTCAGACAGTATACTGACCTGAAATTAATTTCTTAATTTATAAATATATGAAATGATTTGAAGCCATGTATCTTATATAATAATAATATTTTGAAATCAATATTGTTGCCAAAATTACAAGTTTAGTAAATATTTGGTTAGCAGTGTGTTGGTTTCAAATTCACATATATTTATTTTTGCAGATATATTATAATGCTATCTCAGTGTAATTAAATTATATGAACATAAAAAGATTTATTTTTGTTGCTAATACAGTTCCATGGGCATTTTTTTTTAGAATACTCAAATTTGACAAGATTATAATTCTTTAGCAGATAATTTTTAAAATGCAATACTTGATCTTGAGAATCAATCTGTAAACAAATTTGAAAAGGATTTTTAACTTTTTAAAGCTGATTTGGCTTCGTTTTTGTTTTATTTTAAGTCTATCACATCTATCATTAATGTTTTTATTTCAATGTGATGTCATTGTCTGGAAAAAGAGTCGATTTATCATTAATCCTTATTCATTGGATTTTAATCTTCTTTTTAGAAATTCAATTGCTTTATAAACAAAGTTTTTTATTTTTTATATATTATACGTATTTTAAAAAATACAGCCATGATTTTTTAAATAAATATTTTATTCTGATAAACTATATTTTTTTATATTTTTTTAAATTTTATTGAATAATTTTGCTATTTTATTTTTGGATTTGTATACTTTCAAAATCAAAGATAATGTGTAAAAATTCCAAAATGTAAATAAAAAATATAAGAGTTAGCGATAACAAATATGAGAATCAGTGTGCTTTTTTTATATCTTGTTGGTTTCAATAAAAGTATTGCCAATTGCTTCAAAGATCAAGAAAGTTTAGCAACAAAATCATGTGCTGAGTACAACTGTACCTTTTAACTTTTTGCTTCCACATATACAATATTATCATTTTATGCATTTGGTTAAAGATGTGATTTTCATCATAACGTTAGATTACCTCATGCTAGATTAATCTGTGCAAAAATGCAGATTAAAAACAATGGGAATGTAATTAATGAAATTTGTAAATTAATTAAACCAGATTGGTGTGACAACTAGAGAAACAATAAAGAGGAATCATGTAAAAGGAATGACAAATCTATTCATTATTATTCTTCATTATTTTTTATGCATATTAATCATTAATATTAAGACTATAATATCAGTAGAATGCCAGCATATTCATATTGCTACCATGGAAGAGTTTCCAGAGGAGAGAAGATGGGGAAAGCTACTAGCACCCCCAGCATGTGAGTAGGTGTCTTCACATTTACTGAATAACTATCTAACATTTTGCAGTGTTAGACAGCTATTGGAGCATGTGGCCAGTCTTCAGTCCCAGTCCTTCAGAACACCAGAAGTCCTCCATCTAGAAGCCATGCCCACATAATGATCTGAACAGTCAAGGAATATCTACCTCAGTCACCTTAGAAAGTTAGCCAGGAGCCAAAACTATCAATGGAGTCCAAAAATCCAACCCGTTGGTGGCAATACAGCAGAAAAAATGAGGAATCATATCTCTTCAGGTGTAAAATGCAAAATCCTAAGTAACTATGAACTTCCTTATTCCCATTTATAAACTCATTGTGTTCGAATAAAAGACTCTGTTGAACTTTGATAACCTTAGCAATCTTTAAGGGTCTCCTATAAATCATTATATAGAATGAAGTCTAGTATGTGTGTGCATATTTAATTTTATCATAATGTATTTTTAATATGTACTAAGCTTTCTGTTGAGTAGTGAATTTATATTTCAATCTGTGTGTGCGTATTTAAATTTATAATGTTTTAATTATAGTATTCTTTATTATCATATATTTCAACTAGAAGTGTGCTTAAACAAGTTTATAATGTTCTTTTATTGTACTATTCTTTATTACCATGTTTTTTGATTAGAAGTGTTTTAAATAAATTATTTGTTTGCTAATTATTGTTTGATCAGTTTTCTTTGATAATTATTCCACTAATAGATAATCTATAATTAAACAGGAATATTAAGCAGAGTGTCAGGGTTTATTTTTTTGTAATTAAGTGAAAAAGCTAGCTAGGGATTAATCAAGCGCTAAATTGTATACTTCTCATCTAGGTATGCAGATTATATAACTTATGATTAGCTGATGCCTGAGGTTTTACCTCAAAACAAATAAAAATTGTTTGGATAGCAGAAGTTTGAATTTAGCAGCCAAGGAGTTCTATAGCCTGGAAGGGTTATATTTTGTATATTCTTAATCTGTTTGTAGTTTTTTTTGGTATTAGACTTCTCCACTTGAGGGAACGATGTGCTGCAATAGTTTAAATTGCAGCCAGAGTAGATTGAGATCATAGCGATCATTTCCTACCTAGTTCAATATATATATATATTGATAGTATAAGACATGAATTAATTGTTTGTTTAATGATAGTTAAACCACTAAACATCACATGATCACTATCTCATACTAGCACAATAATTGTTATTAAACAATTCAAAATACAGCAAAACTCTCCATATAGTAGTGCCATCTTGTGCTAACAAGAGCAATCAATGGATGCCAGAAGAGTAGGCACTAGATAGGGATTTTATGCACAAGCCTTCTGGTATCCATTGATTGCTCTTGTTAGCACAAGATGGCACTACTATATGGAGAGTTTTGCTGTATTTTGAATTGTTTAATGATAGTAGAAAAGAAATGAATATGTGTAATAGATGTATATATGTGTATGTAAATTCAAAATAAATATATATATATTATTTTTTCATGAGTTTATTTTTAGAAATGATCATTAGAGAGTTATAAAGTTGCAGAACATTTTTCTCAAATGATAAATTTTGAAAATGCATCTTGAGAAGGATTATATGTGAATGAAAATCGATTTGATAATATTAAATTTAGTTGTATACCAATGAGTTGTCTATTATTTTCATTTATTTATAATTCGATTGAGAATATATATTATAACCTTACAGTTACAACTGTAATTATCTAATATAACTCAAAAACCTGTAAAAGTTATATAGGCTTAATTTTTATGGTTAAGCAAATATATTAATCACTATCATTGGTTAAATAGCAGATAAGACAATCAATATCATGCCGAAAAGTCATGCTTAAGTGAAAAATATAATTTTATAAAAGATTTTAAAATGTCTTTCCAAACCGTTTTTTTAATCAATGCATATATAAAAATATGTACGTTTGTACTTTCGTCATTATTCTTATTAGGGAAAAACGTTATCCAATTGCATAAACAAATAGAGATACACACACACACACAAACAAATATTTTGATAAAGTAATATAGAATAGAATCATAAATCTGATATTACGATACTGAATATTTAAAGAGAAGTAACTATAAAAAATTGCATTTATTTAAGAAATAGAACAGTTTTTACATTTTGTGTGCATGCATGAAAGTTTATATATATTTAAATTTAGCAAAATTAATTTAAATTTGCTTGGTTTTAAAAGGATATTTATTTAATAATATAATTTATTAAAAGTCAATTTGAAATTAATTTAAATAAATATCTGAGAACTTTTAAGGTTTTATATGTTATTTGTTTTAAATAAATGTCTGTAAAATTATTTTAAACCTGAAAACAAAATGAAGTGATTGAGAAAGCTTGATATTATTAGTAGTATTTTTCTCTCTCTTTTCATTTTGAATAGCTTCATAAAAATCACCATATTAATTCCAAACCAGACAACATTTAATCTGCATTTTATTAATCTTGGCAATTTCTTCAAATTTTTTATATAAAAAGAAAACACTAATGCATAACGGGAATTATGATATCTCGGACATTAGTTGATCGACAGGTATAAATATCAATGCTTGGAAAAATCAGCCAATCTTCACAAAATATTATTGCAGTCAAAACCTAAGCAGATTAAACCTTTGAAATAGCTATTTTGTTTGTCTTCATCATCAAGGTTGTGTAGATTAACTAGTCTAGTTATTTTGCTTTAGCTTTGGCAAAAATATCTTCTTTTTCTTGGACTAGGAAAAGAATATATAGCAACAAACAGACAAGAAATTATCACTGATTATTATTTCAAGAAAATCTTATTTATTTATTTTTTTCATGTGTCAAAGCATCAGCTGGGAAGTGAACCCGAGACAACTGCTTTTAAGGCAGCTGTGCTGATCACTCAATCACCAAATCCTGACAGAAAATCTTATTTATTGCAGTTAAGAGATAATAGAAATTTGATAAATTTACTTATGAAATAACGACTTCAATTAAATTGTTGGTCTTTTCATTTTAAAGTAATTATAAATAGCTGATATATTTATAAAATCATGTCTATCAACTTCAACCAAGTCCTTTGTATATATTAAAAGTAATGGTGAAGCAACTTTTCATTTCAAAAAGTGTGAATATTTTGTTTAATATTATGGCTTATCTTGTCACAAATTAGTGAAATAAAACATTACATAATAATTTTCAACTTGAATATACCACACAAACTTCTTGCTTGGTGAAATGCTGTGCTTTAATTAAAATCAATGGAATCAACATATTTATGGATTCTAACCTATTTTCTTAGTCATATATATAATATGTACAACCTGGACCATTTAGAAACATATATTAAATATCTATAAACTCATGGATTAATAAAATACTTCAAATAAAGAAGTGCTGAATGCTAAACCTTTGGATATAAAGTTATATTCTCTTCAAATGGATTGAATTGCTTTGTATAATAAACTAAGATTCACCTCCAGTGATTTAAGAAATGTATAATGAATTTAAATGCCAAATATTTAATGTCATTAATGGATTAAAAGTTGAGTTTATCAGCAAGCCTTAAAATGAATTAATGTGTTAAATATAACTCATATTAGATTAACAAATGTGCTTAATGGAATTTTATTCTTTATATTATGTTCCAGTAAAAATTAAACTACAAAAAGAAAATTGATTGGGCTTTATATCATCTTTGATGATTTTATTATAATGTTTCCATGAATTCCCAAAAACATTAAATAATTATCAATTTTTGGAATATAAACCAATGAATTACTTAGTGAACTTTATTATAATTGCTTCTTATTTAGTTAATTATTATTATTAGTCTAATAAAAAACTATAAAAGTTCTCCAAAATATTATTATATAAATGTACAGGTAATACTTTTATTAATTTTATTATTTATGATGTTGATATGATTAAATGCATGATTTACATTAGGACTAGGTTCTATTAGTGTTACTAATTTTTAACCATATAAAATTTAGCTATATTAAAATTATTATATGTTTTATAAGTTCTTAAGTTTCAACCTCAAAGTCATCTTTAGTTAAATAATGAGATCTATAAGGAATATTTTATGCATCACTCCTATATGTTAGTATTTATTTTTTTAAATGTTATAGCATGCAATAAAGCATCCTAATGATACAAGTTATATTTTTGTTAGATTAAAACAACATTTAGGTGATAAAAATTCTGCTGTTTACATTCACATGAAAAAATTTAAGTATGGGGATTTTGAAATAAAGCCTTTGGAATATGTTAAGTTATACAATGAAAGAATGATAAAGGAAAGTATGTACATTAATGAAATAAAACCAGAGTTAAATAGAATGTTAATGGAAAAAGAGAAAAGAAAATAATAGGTTATTAATTGAATGTTTTACAGAATATATATATATATAGATTTTTTTTATTTAGAAAAGGTTTTTGTGATTATATGGTGATTGTTTGCAATAGGAAAGGGGAGTGAGATAAGATGAATATATTTTGTAATTTTTATTATAATTTTTTTTTTTTTGGAATATGTGATATTTATTATTACATATATATTTTAATGTGCTCTGAAAAAGACTATATAAAATAGTTGAAATGTTGGATTTTTTATTGATGATTACAGTCATATAAAAAGCAAGTTTTGAAAGAAGGAATTTGTTTGATTATTTATATATTGGAGATTTATGAATTATTTTGGAAAGAAGAACAGTGCGGTTGATATATTACTTCAGTCATATGATTTCTCTCATTGTTTGACAATAGACTACTGATATTCTATAGATGTATTAAGCTTTAGCTGATGTCAAGTGATTTACATATGATAATAAATTAGATCTTGGCATTTATTTCCTTTCACTCATTGTTTATTTAAAGACTTTTAGATCAAAATAAAAAGTGGGATCATTTATTATATATTGAAGTTGCCTTGACAACAGAATGCTTTGAATTGAAGCTTTAGCAGAACAAAATGATTTTCATGAAATAATCTGTTCACTATTGGCACTTATAAATAACATTAAATATATTTCATTTTTATTAACAAAAATATTATTGATCAATGAAAATCTATGTAATAATATGCTTTTATATTAAATTAAAATTTAATGTTTTTTTTTTTTTGACAAGCATAACAAAATTCCCATTGTTTATGCTAAATCTGAATAACTTAAAATTCGCTACTTCCTTGATTAGATCCAGTATTATGTATAAAAATGAAAACTAAAATATAAATAAATTTTATTTAAAATTGAACAATTAACTAGCTGAAAAACAGAGTGAATAAGTGATTATTATTAAAAATGTTTGTACGACAAAGTGAAACTGGAGCCAGCATCGCCAATCTGCTTTAAAACTGTAATCAACAAGTAAAAGATTAAAAAAAAGAAATTTCAAAAATAATGTACAGCAGCGCTTTTTCACATCCAAAAATATCTTCATCCACTAATTGAATGAAAACAAAATAATTAGAAATTAATTAAAAAAAAACATCTGAATTTTTATTATCTCATAAATATTAAATCGTTTGTATTTTTTTACTAGCAGTTTTTATCACGTCCATGTAGCCCAATACGGTATGGCATAACAGTACAGCATCTGACCTGCAATCGGGAAGTCCCAGGATCGATTTCGACGCTCGTACTTACAAACTCCTGAACAATAAAGCTAATATCCTTTCGTACTTACAAACTCCTGAACAATAAAGCTAATATCCTTTTTTTTTTTAATCTGTGCAAAAAGTGTGTGCATATATATAATTTTAATATTGCAGTAATAAATTACTGGATGTTTCAAAAGAAAGTATTTCTATCCTGTCTTTTTCAAATTTATTTTATTGAAGAGATGAAAGACAATTAATTCATTAGAATAGTATAGGTCTGGCTTTTTATTTTGATTGACGCTTCATAAAAAGAAGTTAGTAGAAAAAATCTATTAACAAGCATTTTTTTTATAAACGTTTCTAGAAATTGAGATTTTTAAAGGTTTTTTAAATCTATTATATAAAAGATTCCGTACAATGTTTGTATTAATTATTTTTATTTTTAAATTAAAATGTATTATAGATACGTGTTCATATATATATAATTTGTATGATTTTCATTATTATCCACAGATAAAGTCATTCATGAGACACCTCAATTTGTCTTATTTATGTGCTTTCTTTATTGTCTATTTAAGATATTAGATCAGCATTACAAGTGGAACTATTTATTATCTATTTCCATTGCCTTGTCAATAAATAGATAGCTGTTGCTTTATTTAATCCAATTTAGTATATATTTCAAAAAATTTATAGCGGCATTCTAGATAGGGATAGAATGAAATTTCATGTATTGTAAATGCAAATACTGTCTCATTGGAATTGATTAAATTGAGCTGTTTTGAGGCAGTGCCATGAAATACTCATTTTTAGGAACCTTGTCAATAAACAAATTCTTTGTTAATATGTAATATAAATTTGGAATTCAATTACAAATTAATGAAAATATTTTCAAATAACCGACACCTTTATAATAAAGCTTAAAATTATTTGAAGGGTTGTATATGAATTTTTTCTACAGCACAGGCTTTTTCATACCTGCACTCCAATATGTAATATATAGGGGGTTTAACTCAGACTTTCACACGACCCTCAACTATTCACGCTATCTCATACTGCTGACACATTTGATCACACCCATGTCAAAAAGATAAGAATCAATATACATATTTTGTGCTAAACCAGCAATCTTCAGTTGGTCCAGATTATCATCTCCACACACATATAAAATCAATGATCAGCTTATATTAAGATAGCCAATATTCAAACTTTAATGGCCAGGCTTCAATCCACTCTACCCCACAACTCTTCAGACATCCATTTCATTGAAAATCTGATGATGGAACATTCAAAGCGCACATTGGTGCCAACCTTTTCATCCTACCCATGTTGACCATAAGTAACTCTGACCCCTCATATACAGGTATATATGTAAATGGATTATGTCCTGTACATGAGGAGTCAGAGTGACTTATGGTCAACATGGCTAGGATGAGAAGGTTGGCACCAATGTGGGCTTTGAGCATTCCATCATCAGATTTTCAATGAAATGGATGGCTGAAGATTAAAGTATGAAGATTGGCTATTTTAATATAAACTGAGCATTGATTGTATATATGTGTGTAGATGCTGATTTAGCATAAAATACCAATATTGGTTATTATTTATCTTTTCGACATGTGTGTCAGCAGTATGAGATAGTGTGAATAGTTGAGGGTCATATGAAGGTTTGTAGTAATTTTACCTAATCAAAAATATTAAAATAATTTAGTTAGACAATAAAGTAAAAAATGGATTCTTAAAAAAGATTGGCTGGCATGTGATTATATATCTATTTTTCTAGCATACTGAAAGACTTATTTGAATTTTCATCATTATCAATCTAACTTGAATAAATATTTCTCAAAATTTAGTCATTTTTTTATTTATAGCTTCTCTTCACTATGTCATTTCAATAAATATGTTTATCTTACATGTGACCTTTTACTAATTCTATTGCAATCTCTGGATTTCTACTTTATGAATTCATTTGATAATCTCTGGTCATCTTTTTTTACCATCATATCTGGCATACCTTTATTTTAACTGTATATTTCTTTCATTGGAACTATAAGTCATGTTGTTTCTGCACCATGTATTGGGTTTTTAATTTTACTTAATCTAAACACCCATCTCTCCAAACCTTTTTGCAAAAGCAGAAGTTCAACTATTGACTCATATAAAATGTGCAGGTGTCAATTAAGCATGGAGAGTCACATTTAATACCAATCTTTAAATCATTTGCATTCCCTGAAGCATTAATTTCATTCATTACATTCCAATTTGTATTAAAGATTTAACCATGATATTTAATGTTCACTTGTTTTGATTTATTATTAATAAAATTTATTTTCTTTGTATGAAATACTATTAAATATTATTCTATTTACTTTTATGCCTACTTTTATTCCTTCTTTTGTTTCATCTGATAAATTTGAATCATTCTCTTAGAAAATATTATTTGCTAAGTCAGAAACATCTGTAAAATTCAGAAAAGTATAGTAATGACGATCAATTTTTTATTTACTTAACTTCACAATTAATCTGTATTTCTTGTAAACTTATTATAAATAATTTTCAATAGATAGAACTATCCTGTCATAAATCTTAATAAATGTTAATCTTTTTACAATCATCATATATGAGGCAGGTCACAAAAATAACCAGAATTTTATAATAAAAAGTTGTTTATTTATTTTTTAAGTATTATAATTTTAATCTCTTTCAAAAATGTTTTTCATTTTTCAAAATAGCCTGGAAATACTTGCAAAGTGATGTCTTTTAAACCTCCATCATTTCCCCCCATCACTTATAGATCCACAAAAAAAAATTGAGACAATTTTTTCATTTTAGATTTTTTTTAAATCACATGAAACAAGATCAGGTGAATATGGCTGATAGATAAGCTGGGTCGTGCTTAATTTAATTAAAAAGTGTTTCCCACTCAAAACTTTGAGAGATTACACTTTGTTGGGATGTTGCTTGCATTCTTTTCTTTACCACAAAATGGGATGTTCACATTTGACCACATCTTGAAAATGTTTCAGAACTTGCAGATAAAATGGTTGACCAATATGAACTATATTTGAGAAAAAAATGCTGTTTGCATTAAAAAAACAGCATTGTTTTGACTTCGGGCTTCACTTGCCAAGTTTTTTGGTAAATTTAACATTTCAATTAAACCACTTGTAAAGTTGCATTTTTATGAGATCAGCTTTCTTATAATCTGTTTCAAGCATTTAAACTGTTTTCCTGCTGTTTTCTGTAAATAAAAACAGAATTTCACATTGTTGGAACTTTTTAGCTATTATAAAAAAAATTGGCAAATACATACACCAAATTTTAAAAATAAATGTGCTACCCCACAGCTTCACACTGTGGTGACATTTGGCAGATTGATGCAGAAAGGTTCCTGAAAAAAGTATGTAACAGCAAAAGTATATACTACAACAGGCACGCAAACCAGAGAGTGATTCATTATTTTTGAGTCCCCCCTCATAATCTGATCATTTCTATATAATAAATACTCTTTAGAATTTGATAATACCTTGGTTTTATGATTTGATGTTTAAAAGTTTTAGTTACAAAAGAAATTTTTAGAGAAAGAATCAATAGTATATATATTACTTTATTTTTATTTGTTGTTTTTTTTTTAATTTATCAAATACTTTAAATTCCATCTGGTTACTTTGACTTGATTCTAATGTTTATACTATTGGCAATGATCTTAGTAAAAATATTTATATAAAATCAATAGAATATATAATACTGTTATGTCTATAATATGTATTTATTTTCAAATTCTTTAAATATAAATTTTGTTATCGTATTTTTCTAATCATCTAGTATATCCTTATTATTTAGACATTCTGCATATAGATTTTCCCATTAATTTACTTTTTTCTTGTGCTTTTAAAAAGATATTTATGACGACTATGCTGAGTTGAAAATATCATCTCTTTATTTAAAACAAATATAATTCAAATGATATAATTGATGAAAGTACTATGTTGTTTTGTTTTTTATTCGTATATATCTTTCTATGAAATTCTTCACATATTTCATGTTGTAATACTTCTTTTTGATAATGGTGCCATTATTTATTTTTATTATTAAAATAATGCTTTTTTCAGTACTAAGATATGTTTTATATTTTTGGAACTTTTATTATCTTTTTGTAAGTTTCTTCACCATTTCAGAGTTATACTGAATTTTCTTATATAACCAATAATTACATCTGGGTCTTGTTTTATGCGGATTATTTTAATGCGATTTTGAAGTTATGTGATTCATGTTACTTCTTATACCTTTCATATTTCACTATATTTATTAAATATCAAGAAATTTAAATTATTAATAACTTATTTTGACTTAAAATACTTTTTTTTTTTCAAAAATATAACGTTATATTAGCAGCTAATGTGAATATGGCTTGAAGCTGTATTTAGAACTTAGCTTCTATGTAAATAACCTATTTATACTAATGAGTAAATAATAATAATAGATTTATACTTACATATAAAAATATCGCAATAAATATTCAAAAAATTTAAACTTTTAAAACGTATTTTGTTATATATATAAGAAATAAATAATCTTTTAGATTTTTAAAATAAAAAATGAAGATTTTATAAACTGAAAATAATCTTTCTAATGATAATGTATAATCTTTTTGTTTTGATTGCAATCTCATTTTTGTAATATAGAAACAGAAAACCATTAACACATCACAAGACTGAAAGTGGTGCATCACATCATGGGCATAATTGCTGAGAAATTCTTGATTTCATTTAAGGAGAAGCCACAATACATCACATCACATCAAATCTGATTTCTTACCAGTTTACAAACAAACGCTAGCAGTAATGATTAAAATATGGGTACTCTAACCCGACCTGCTATGTGGCCACTAAAGGCGCTGTTTCTGTGTTTCCACACAGAACATACAGGATAGGGGCCTCGAAAGCAGATGACTCTTTTTCATGCCGCTAGGTGGCGCTGTTCACCATGCGTATGCACAGGAACCTTCCACAAGCTATCTGACAGCTTACATCATCTGCTACCAAGAATCTAGGTGGCGCTTATTGTCATAAACACATCTAGCTTATGTGTCGTCTGCTATCAGAAACTACCAAGATTCTAGCCCACTACGTGGCGCTGTTTCTCCACGTTACATGTGGTAAAAACAGCAACCTCTAAATGCCTCATTGCTAACGTTTATGAACATAGTACTTAAAACATTCAGGGTCTATAATGTACAGGGGTGAATAATTTATAAGTCATAACTATTTAAATATACGGTCAAACGTAATAATTTTACTTTCTATTTCACCATTTCATGAATCGATGTATTTTAAATTATGACTTTGTAAAAAGCGATCTGTTTTTTTAATTATTTACTCTAAAAGTGTTTTTTTTTTTGTAAATAAAACAAAACATAATTTCCGGTCTGTGTTTTTTTTTTTTTTTTTAAAGCTAATTTTTTTTTCTACGGCAGTCGTTCAAAAATGTATTATTTTAAAAGATTATTGTTTGTAAAAATTTGTTTTTACACTTTCAATTAATATTTTTAATAAATTTTAAAGTAATATAAATTATATTTCGGTTTATAGATTACTATTTCGAAAAATAAAGTGTTATTTGCATGCTGGGTATACCGTGTGCTTGTTACTCGCAAGCAATAATTCGAAGATCTGTTTATCAAAACTTCCTTTCACAATAATATTAAAGGCATAAATATTTATTGAAATTGTATTTAAAATTTTAGAATCATTTTAATAACTAAAAATGTCATATACTCACAAGGAAATTTCAAAATAATAGGTTTAATAAGTACCATATGAGAAAAGTAAGATATTATACAGAGTCAGAAAAAAAAAAGATTTAGAGCAAAATATATATACATTTAATATCTTTATTGATGGTTGGAATTTAAAAAGTTTCTTTCAAAACTGATGCTCGTGTTAGGCTTGTATACTGTTAAAATTAAAACTATTAGTCCTCATAAATAATTTGGAAGACATTGCCTGTCAAAATTGGATGATCATTGAAAATTATATATGAGCTTAATAGCCTAAAATTCAGAAGCCTGATAGTACTGTCTTTGCCAGTGCACTGTTTCTTTCTTTCATTATTGATACATAAGTAAGAACAGGTAAAATGCATTTATTAAAAATCTTCCTTTACAGACACATAGATATATTTCCTTTTAGTATCAAGTTATTTCTACCAAAAGCACTCCAATCAAGTTTAATCCTATGATTAATTTCATCCATTATGTTTCCATATGTATTAATAATCTGACCAAGGTGTTTGTAACTGTTAACTTCTTCTAACTCATCATAATCAATCTTTATTTTCATATTTTGAGAAAATCCATTAAACATTACTTTAGTCTTTTAACATTTATCTTTAGTCCTACTTTCATCTGATAACTCCTGCAACATTTTCTGTAGCTCTGAAGCATAAGTTGCAAAAACAACTACATCATCTTCAAAATCTAAATGACTTAAATAATCTCCATTTACTTTCATTCCTTTAGCTTCCCATTTTAATCCACAAAATATTTCTTGCAGCACTGCTGTAAAAAGTTTTGGAGATATGGAGTCACCTTGTCTTACACCCTTCTCAATGTTGACTTTAATAGTCTTTGTTAAAAAATAAATTTACTGATAAAGATTTCATAAGAGTTTTCCAATCAGCTTCTAAAAGCTTATAACTAAATCCTCTAATTCATTCCCAGACAGAATTATTTAGACTGCAAGTGAGACTTTGTTAAGAGAAAGCAAAATTACGCTGGAAAATGAGACACCAACAATACAAATCTAATATCACTTATGTTGAGAGAAAAATCTATTAAATCTTAAACTAGACAAATCTATAAGCATTCTTCCTGCTAGCAAGAGCAATGTAACATTTGTAAATGAATAATAGTAATTATGATACAATAAGAGCTTTTCCCAATAGACTAAAAGTCCCATACTAGCTATGAATCACAACTGTAAATATTATTCAGAAAGCATCCCTGATCACAGCTATTTCAATGATTCAGAAAAAATTAGATTGGCATATTTTGGCAAAAATTCCACATCTTTGTGGTCATCTAAAATCAATAAAGGCCAGGTTCCATTAAGATCTATTGTTAATTCTGAAAACTCACTATATCAAAAATTCTAATGTTCTTAGTCCTTTGGCATACAAGATACAGTTCCGTGTTAAAGATTCTAAGAAAATTGTAGAATTAATCAACATGAAAAGTGAAAGAACTAACATATTGATAAATTTTGATGTGAAAAACTTAATCACAAAAGTACTCTTGATGAAGCATTATCTAATGTAAAAAAAAGATTAAATAACAATAGTAGTGTACAAACCAGAATAATTCTTCCAGTTGATAGTTTATTACACTTAACATTCTGCACAGCATACTATTATGATATACTATAGAATTCTTCCAACAAAATCAAAAGATGCTTTTTGATTCCTTATTGCTATCTCTGATCAGCAATATTTACATGGAAGAACTTGAAACTACAACCATAAATAAAATTCTATCTACAATTAAAGTCTGGCTTTTCTATGGCCAAATGGTAAAGCATTACTACAAACATTCTGGATACTATCAATAATTATGTTATTTTAATTAAATTCACAATAAAATTAAAACCAGAACAGACACTACAGTTCTTAATTTTCTTTTGACAAGATTCCCCCATAGCAAAATCAAAATTACAATCAACAGAAAACTCACACACTCTAATCAGAATAAAAATTCTTATTCAGAAACCAATAACTTGGAAAAAGAAAAATCATATAGCATAAACTCTCATGAAAAATACTTATCCATCAGCTATCATTATGAAATAGGCAACTAAAAGAAACACCATAAGAAAAAACAATTATAGGTATTAAAGTGTATCCATAGATATTAGTAATTGCAGCTAAACTAAAGAAAATCTGTGATCAGTATATTAAGATTCCTTTCCAAAGTCATAAGTGCCCTATGAAAAAGTCTAACTTCTATAAAACACAAACTGCAAATATTGAAAAACAAAAACTGCATCTATGAAATACCATGTGAATATGGAAGAACATATATGGCTGAAGTCATCTGACTCATTTCAAAATGCGTAATTAAAAGAGCAAAAAGTAATGATTAAAAAGAAAAACCAAATGCACCTAAAATACATTGGACAAGAAAAATAATGGGCAGAAAGTAAAAAGTAAAATTTGTATAAACCATTCACATTTATAGTAAATAACTTTATAAATCAGTCTAATGTAAATAATTCATAATATTTCAAAACTACTCATTAACCTTGTCCTTAAAAAAACTGGAGAAACCAAGAGAATCTTCATAGATAAATATATAAAATTTCTAGTGACTTGATTTTTCAGAATAGCCTAATTAGTAAGAGCAAGCATTACCTTAAATTCACAAGACTAAAAATCCAAGGTTCAATTTCCATGCTAGTACTGTCACTGGTAAGGCCAGCAACATTTGAAGAAGAGATGAGAAAAAAACAGCACTCAAAATGTTGTAATAAATTAATCTGTATGCTTTGCTAACAGTTGAATGTATTTAAAAGTTTAAATAAAGTTTGATATCTTTTAAAAATATTTCATAATTAATAACAGATGATGGAAATAGTTCAATATATAATTACAGGTAAAATCCCTATCATCACAAATTTTCAGATAAACATTTCCTGTTTTCAAGTCAATATGTATAATGCTTGGGACTGTTTTTGTTTCTCCAAAATAGTCTAAAGACTTATTTGAATTGAAACATATATTGTAGTAAGGAATTTGACTACAATGGTATGTTGACTAGATATTTTGAGGTTTTATTAATCAACTATCTGGCTGGGGGATTTAACTATTAATGGGATGCTGTTTATACACATATATCATATTTTGAAATTCTGAAAAAGCTAAAATTAGTAACTTTTCCTAAATTCATTTATTTTTGTTTTTATAGAATATTTGCTTATCAATAGTTGTTCTTTATTAAAATTAAAACTGCAAAATTTTTATATGTTCATTCATCACCTGTGTTATTCCCCTCCAAATCGTAAGTCTTTGACTTAGTAAATGAGACTTATGCAAAGCATTACAATCAGAATGACATTGCTTTGGGTGAGATGAAAATCTATCAGAAGATAAGTCTGTTTTATAGCAGTCAAAATAATTTCAGGTCTAATGATGTATATTAAAATCACTGTTATTAAAAAGCTAATAATTGTATTTGAGTTGACCGAATGCCAGACCATTGATTCTCCCTCCCCCAACACACACACACAAACATTAATTTTTTGAATATTTAGCACTGCACATCATGCTCTTGATTGAATGCCTCCAGTAGTTAAGTGACCAAATTTATACTTAAATAAAATTGGAGTGAATAAGGCATGGGCATTCACTATTTTATCCTAGCTCAGATTAATAAAAAATGATCAATGGTCAAAGATTTTCTTTGTCTGTTTTCTTTTTTCTCCTGAAATTTTTTTAAAATTATTTGTTCCCTAATTGTTTTTAATTAAGATATGAGCATTGAAAGTCAGAAATCCAATGCACACAGTAATTGTTTTTACTATAAAGTGCTATTTAAATGGTTTAGTATCTTTGGACTTCTCCATAGAATTTCATTTATAACTTGTACTGCAGCTACACCTTAATTTTGTGACTAGGCAATTATGTAGCCTACAACTATTGTAACTATCCAATTTTTGTATTCTTGAACCTAAATATTTAAATTATTTGACTAATCTCATAAAAATAAAAATTACAAACATTCTCAAATTGCATTAGGGAAGGGGGAAGCATAATTTGTGATTCATTTTAAAGATAATAATATACAAAATAAAACTCTAATTTCATTCATATCTAATTATGTACCAATAAAAGCTAAATACCTAAACATTTAATAACCTCTTAATTCTTATGATATTTAAGATAATTTAGAGTTGAACCTAACAATATGAAAAATTAGGTAAAAATATTATTCATTAGTAACTCTTTTGTCTTACTTTCAAATAATTCAAATTAATGATAGGAAAAAAGATATAGAAAGTATCTTTCATATTAGGAACAAAGAAATTATAATTCTTTAACATACCACTCAAAAGAAAATTATTTCTTATATTTATTTATATTCATTAATTATAAAATTTTTAATTATAAAGCACCCACTACATTAAATATTAAAAATATACTTCAAATAATATATATAAACATGCTTTATAAAAATGTTTTCAATTTAATAATTCAAGGAAATTACTTTAATATGTTGACTTTCCCAGTATCATTACCTAATCTAAATGTTGCTGTTGCATTTTTATAAATATTCTTTAAAATATGACAATATCTTGAATCTATACCTGAATGATATCTCTAGAATTGTCATTATGATGTGTTATAGCATTTTCCGGTAGATTTCAACAATTATTAACTTATGGGGTTGTGATCAAACAGAAAACAGTGGCAAACTTAAAGGAGATAATAAATATACTTGAATTTATTTACTGGTTAGAATCTCTACAGATTTTCTAATATAATGTTTGTGAGTAGTTAGGTGGTTTAATGAATCTATAAATGAATTTCTAAATAGACAAATTTTAATATATATCACCCAACAGAGACACTTAAATATTTACCAATTTCACAATATCAACTAATAAACTATAATTTACTTTGATTAATCATTAAGATTTGATTTAATGCAAGAAATTGTTTAGACTCAGGAGGTTACAAATTTCTTGTCATCCTATTAATTGAAAGGAAACCCTTTGATTCCTCTTGGAGGCCTTAAAGAAACAGAGCAAGGCAAATTCTTAATGTCCACTCCTTACGTTCTTGTCATTGCAGCTGTTATTACTATGTGATTATTCATATAGTATATAAACATGGATGGGCTGCTCACCAACACGCATTAGCCAGTGCAATGAGGTTATTGGATTTTTACCTCTGAGTTTAAGATCAAAAAACACCATGGACTTTCTTTTCAGTTGCCTGATAAGGCAGAATGAATGCTTGTGTAAATGATAATATTTTTCCAATATATATATACAATTATGACAGACAAAAATAAATCATGGCCCTTATTCCCAGGAGACTGTAAAGTCACCAACCAAGGCAGCAGTTGGTGGCCAAAGGCAGAGGCTGCTCAGAATCCCCTGATTGTGGACACAGGCTCCCATTTGATGATGCCTTTTTTTTATTTAGGTACTTGCAACAGCAGATCACTTTCAAGTGAAGGAAGATTGCAAGAATTAGAAGAAGAACCCTCTTATATTAAATGGGATATTATTGGACTTTGTGAAGTTAGAATAAAAGGTGAAGAGACAATTGTTTTAAAAAGTGAACATGTACTCTATTATAAAAGCACAAATATTGGAAATACAAGTGGAGTAGTATTCATTATAAATAAAAAGTGAAAGAACAACATTGTGGAGATTGATGGTGTATTGGACAGAGTGGCAAGATTAGTTATACAACTTAATAGCAGATACCAAATGCAGATAAATCAGGTTTATGCCCCAACAAGTTCTCATAGTGATGAAGTAATAGAAGATTTTTATATGGATGTACAAAACGCTTTTTATCAGTGGAAACAACATTTTAAAATTGTTATGGGAGACTTTAATGCTAAAATTGGTAAACAAATGAAAGGATGAAAGTAGTGTTGGTAATTTTGGTTATGGTAATAGAAATGAGAGAGGACATAGACTTGTGGAGTTTGAAGAAAAAGAAAAACTTTATATTATGAATTCTTTTTTTGAGAAAAATGTTAAAAGGAAATGGACATGGAAGCATCCAAATGAAAGTACAGCAGAATTGGATTATATTTTGACTAACAGGAAATACATATTTCAAGATTGTAATGTTCTTAATAAATTTAACAGAGGAAGTGATCTTGGGTTAGTAAGATGTGAAATACATGTTAATGCAAAACTAGAGAGACAAAAATTATTAAGAAAAACAATATTTACAGTTGATATTCCTATTTCAGAAACATTCTAATGAATGTAAAATAGAACTTACAAATATGTTTCAAGTATTAGTAGATTTTGAACATGATTCAGATTTGAATGAAATTAATATGAAAACAACTTATATACTTTTAAAAACTGCAACAGCACTTGATCAATAAAATTTCTACTGAGACTAGAGAATTTATGAAGAAAAGAAGGAATATGAAGATATACAAAAATAATGTGTTAAAAAGAATTGAATATCTCAAATTTTGTAAAATGATGCAGAAAAGATTTGAAAATGATATAAGAAAGTATAACTGTGAACTAGCAAGGAAAGCAGCAGAAGAGAATAAAAGTTTCAAAAGTGTAAAACAACATTTTGGTATTGGTAGGAAATTCATTTCTGCAATAAAAAAAAGCTGGAATTATTACTAAAAAGAGAAATGACATCATGAAATGGATAGAAGATTTTTATAAAGAAATATATAGTAATAAAGAACAAATACCTCCTATATCTATGACATCTTCTGAATTACCCAGAATTTTAAATGAAGAAGTGAGACATGCAATTAAATATATGAAGAAAGAAAAGATTCCAGATTCCAGGTAATAGTAGAATTATAATTGATATATTAAAAGAAGCAGGGGAAAAAATAGAATTTTTTTAGCAATGTTATATACCAAATGTCTAAATGATAAAGATGTACCAGATGATTGGAAGAATGTAGTATTAATATTAATATTTAAAAAAGGTGATAAAGAAGATATTAGAAATTACAGACCTATCATCCTTTTATCAGTTACATACAAATTTTTTACCAAGATAGTTACAACTTGTCTACAGAGAACATTGGATTTCGCCCAACCAAGAGAACAAGCTGGATTTAAAAGTGGTTTTAGTACAGGAGATCATATCCAGGTATTGAGAGAAGTTATAGAAAGGACAAATGAATATGAGTTGCCATTATGTTTTGGATTTGTAGACTATGAAAAGGCATTTGAATCTATAAACTTTTCTTCAGTGATTAAAGCATTGGATCATCAAGGTATAGACCCAAGATATTGTCAAATTTTAAAGAATATTTATAAAAATGCAACAGCAACAATTAGATTAGATAATGATACTGGGAAAGTCAACATTGAGAAGAGTGTAAGACAAGGTGACTCCATATCTCCAAAACTTTTTACAGCAGTGCTGCAAGAAATATTTTGTGGATTAAAATGGGAAGCTAAAGGAGTGTAAGTAAATGGAGATTATTTAAGTCATTTAGATTTTGCAGATGATGTAGTTGTTTTTGCAACTTATGCTTCAGAGCTGCAGGAAATGTTGCAGGAGTTATCAGATGAAAGTAGGACTAAAAATAAATGTTAAAAGACTACAGTAATGTTTAATGGATTTTCTCAAAATATGAAAATAAAGATTGATTATGATGAGTTAGAAGAAGTTAACAGTTACAAACACCTTGGTCAGATTATTAATACATATGGAAACATAATGGATGAAATTAATCATAGAATTAAACTTGTTTGGAGTGCTTTTGGTAGAAATAACTTGATACTAAAAGGAAATATACCTATGTGTTTGCTCAAAATATGAAAATAAAGATTGATTATGATGAGTTAGAACAAGTTAACAGTTACAAACACCTTGGTCAGATTATTAATACAGATGGAAACATAATGGATGAAATTAATCATAGTATTAAACTTGGTTGGAGTACTTTTGGTAGAAATAACTTGATACTAAAAGGAAATATATCTACATATCTGTAAAAGAAGATTTTTAATAAATGTGTTTTATCTGTTCTTACTTATGTATCAATAATGAAAGAAAGAAACAGTGCACTGGCAAAGACAGTACTATGAGGCTTCTGAATTTTAGGCTATTAAGATCATATATAATTTTCAATGATCATCCAATTTTGACACGCAATGTCTTCCAAATTATTTATGAGGACTAATAGTTTTAATTTTAACAGTATACAAGCCTAACACAAGCATCAGTTTTGAAAGAAACTTTTTAAATTCCAACTATCAATAAAGATATTAAATGTATATATATTTTGCTCTAAATCTTTTTTTTTCTGATTCTGTATAATATCTTACTTTTCTCATACGGTACTTATTAAACCTATTATTTTGAAATTTCCTTGTGAGTATATGACATTTTTAGTTATTAAAATGATTCTAAAATTTTAAATACAATTTCAATAAATATTTATGCCTTTAATATTATTGTGAAAGGAAGTTTTGATAAACAGATCTTCGAATTATTGCTTGCGAGTAACAAGCACACGGTATACCCAGCATGCAAATAACACTTTATTTTTCAAAATAGTAATCTATAAACCGAAATATAATTTATATTACTTTAAAATTTATTGAAAATATTAATTGAAAGTGTAAAAAAAAAAGTTTTACAAACAATAATCTTTTAAAATAATACATTTTTGAACGAAATACTGCCGTAGGGAAAAAAAATTAGCTTTTTAAAAAAAAAAAAAAAAAAAACACAGACCAGAAATTATGTTTTGTTTTATTTACAAAAAAAAAAAAACACTTTTAGAGTAAATAATTAAAAAAACAGATCGCTTTTTACAAAGTCATAATTTAAAAATACATCGATTCATGAAATGGTGAAATAGAATGTAAAATTATTATGTTTGACCGTATATTTAAATAGTTATGACTTATAAATTATTCACCCCTGTACATTATAGGCCCTGAATGTTTTAAGTACTATGTTCATAAACGTTAGCAATGAGGCATTTAGAGATTGCTGTTTTTACCACGTGTAACGTGGAAAAACAGTGCCGCATAGTGGGCTAGAATCTTGGTAGTTTCTGATAGCGGATGACACATAAGCTAGATGTGTTTATGGCAATCATCGCCACCTAGGTTCTTGGTATCAGATGATGTAAGCTGCCAGCTAGCTTGTGAAAGATTTCTGTGCGTACGCATGGTAAACAGCTCCACCTAGCGGCATGAAAAAGCGTCATCTGCTTTTGAGGCCCCTACCCTGTATGTTCTGTGTGGAAACACAGAAACAGTGCCTCTAGTGGCCACATAGCAGGTCGGATTAGCATACCAAAATATGTATGAAAAATGTAAAATTAAATACTGTAGTTAATAAAAAAAGTAAAAAAAGTTTATCCTGTATTTTTTTTTTTTTCAAATATTTGAAATTTTTTATTAGTCATACTTTATTTGCTTATTTTTTTAATGTGAATTTTAAAGTAATTTTTTTTCGTTGCTTTACTTTTATGCGAATTCTGAAAATTACAGACCCTATCCCCCATTTTTCAAGGTAAATTAAGTCTATTTTTGTGTGATTTTTTTAATGCAGGTTTTCTTTGGAACCTCTCTACCATATAAAACAAGATCCAGGGATACTACCATAGTTAGTTAAATATTTTTTTACTAAATTTCTGCATTTTTATTTCTTCTATCAAAATAATTGACCTTAACTGAATGTCCTATTTTTTATTGATATCTTTAAAATCTAAACAATCTGTGATGTCTTCTAATATTTTAAAGTCATTTAAAAGTTCCAGCTTTAATTCCTTTGACTATTTTTAAAGATTAAATATGTTAAGAATATTGTGTTTCTTAATAACGTTCCATTAACATGTGCCTTACATATCATTAAAAGAAGATCCCTTTTTATGTTCAATACAGTTTTTAAATACATCTTTTATTAAATTGAATATAAACAACTCAGCTGTATTTCCATTAAGTTTTTCCAAATTCATTTTTTATTTAGACTTTTTCAAAAAAGTAATTCACAATTTAGAACTTTTTCTTTTACTGCAAATTCTATTTGTATTATCTTTCTTTTTGTTGTTGTTGTTGTTGTTGTGTTTAAATCAATTTACTTTCAATAATAATGCATGAATTATCAATAGTAGTATCACAAAAAATATAACATTTTACTATAAAATTTTAAATGGTGGTATTTTTTTCACACTCCATTTGCAAACAAAAAATTAAAAAGTTGGCTGCAGGTGCTGCCCTCTTTTTGCATTTTATGATGTCATTAATTTTGTAGCATTTTTATAATACAAATTACCATAGTTTTTAAAATAAGTCCCACAAAACTAAAATTTATAGCCTATAAAATTCTCCGCAAAAAAAAAGGAAGAAATTTATGCAAGGTTCATCAAGATTGGTGCAATGTATACTGAGTTATAAAGAAACATCAGACAAACTTTAACATTTATGCATTAATATATAAAGATTTGGAAATTTATAAACTATTTCATGTTTTAAAAAAAAAACAACTTTTATCAACATAGTAATATATTTTTCTGATTTGCAAAATAGTTCAAAATGAGCTTGATGTTCTAAATTTAAATATATGATTAAAACTGGAATTATTATATTATTGATTGTAAAATAAAAATCTCTTCTGAATATATTACTTCTATAAATTCATCTATTAAAACGAGATTATTTGAACATGTCGGTTATCAGATTATTTTCCACCTGTCTCAAAATAAAATCATTGCATTGATTGAATTTTTAAAAAAAAATGTTGCTGAATAGATG
Organism: Epiperipatus broadwayi; assembly: GCA_028023455.1. Classification (NCBI taxonomy): domain Eukaryota; kingdom Metazoa; phylum Onychophora; class Udeonychophora; order Euonychophora; family Peripatidae; genus Epiperipatus; species Epiperipatus broadwayi. The sequence goes on along the minus strand of JAQFVV010012439.1, from coordinate 4,838,015 downwards.
TGAATTAATCATAGCAAAATAACTCCAATCTGTTTCACACACTTTAATAGTTTCCTTTTAATTTACAGAACTGAACTTTAGTTCATTTCATTGAAGGATTAATATCAAAGCACTGTGGGATTTGTGATCATCTGAATCCAACAAAAATGAGTTTGAATACAGTCGTAATGAAGCAAAAATATGGAAAAGACTAGCATATAAAATGATATAAATGTTTAATACTTGTTAGTTTGTTTATTTGCAATGAAATCTTAATTTGTAAACATATATAAATAATGAAATATAATATTGTATTTTATCTGTACAGAAATTGTAAAATTTGTGAAACAAAAACATAGACATGTAAATATATTTAGGAATATGTTTTTTCTTGCAGTGACTAGATTACTGGCATTTGAATTTAGCTAGTGGGATTTTCCAAGGGATTTAGAGAAAAACAATAAGTATCTCTCTAGACCAATCATATTTGATTACCACTAAATGTAGATTTTACATTAATCGGCATAGGAAAAATCTCAGCACAACTTTACAACACACATTAATTTTTTTTTTTTAATTGACTTTATATTCTAAAAAATGTCTCTTTTGACCAGTTCAGGCAAGTTTATGTTGTGGCTAAAATTCTTTTGCGTACAATCGCTATTAATTTTCAAAAACTATTTTTAGAATTCCTTTTTTTTTGTTCTGGTTAATAGAATTTTTTAATTAACCAGAATCTCAAAATTATAAAGAAAAAGAAACCTTTATATAATTAATCTTCTTCATCTTGTCTATCTTAAATTAGGACTTTGTGTGGTTGAAACCAAAATAAAATAATTAACCTATACTTTTTATTGAAAAGCAATTTACTGGAGGGAGGGGGTGCTCTTTTTGAATATTTATCTAATGAATCAACGTATTTTATTTCCTTAAAAATGTTCAATGTTTTAATGTAAATAAAATATTTTTATGTGCACACACCCGTGTATGCACATGTAAATTGTATTGACAAATTATTTTAGTTTGCTGTTTTAATTTTTTTTAATATTATTTATCTAACTCTCATTGATTGATTTTGAAGTGGCAGATTAATTATCTAAACATATTCAAGTAGGTAATTCTAAATTTTTGTATAAATATTCTCAATCCCATACCTTTCAGTTTCCTATTGTTTTAGATTATCATTAATAAATTTCCTCCCTTTATTATTTATCCACCACCACCTCTTTTGTTTCTTTACCGATTACCTACACATATAAGACAATTCAAGAAATGTAGATTTTTTACAATCATGCACTCACTCGTGTGCTTTATTAACTTTTTGTTTCAAACTATGATCATTATTCTTGGTCACTAAAGATGATATTTGAGATAGTTTTCCATGTTGTATCTATGTCTGAATCCTGCAATAAGAACTACCCTAACAATATCTTAAATTTTTCTAAGACAAAGAGGTTCCAGATTATAATCTTTTGTCATAGTATCATCTATCTTATCTTGTTTTCTATGAGTTCTCTTGAATATCATCATTTCTTCTCTCAACCCTTTCATCCCAAAACCGTCTCTTAGTTCTAATGTCCTTTGAACATTGCATTTCCCACTGATATAGAATGATGTATTGTGCCACCATATTGCTGAGGTTGCAGATTTTGATTCAATAAATTTTTTTTCTACAGATTCTTGTATTATTTTATTCATATGAATGTTATTTAATAAGCCTGCTTTGCCTTCTATAGATATCCTATTGAAAGTAATAATCAGTTGTTGACATTCTGGAATAAATTATACCAGAAATTTCTTACCATATGTCTCTGATATTGGGCATGCAGTCAGTATTCTGGGCACCTTGTGGCTTGCCTGAAAAATTGTGCATACCTTTGCTCTGGATCTGATGTAAACTTTTTCTGGGATATTATGTTTTTACCTCTCCTCGTTTTCATAGCAGTGCAGAATAACCTTATAGTATTCTTTCAACATTTGTGGTATTGTGGATAAAGACACTTACAAATGCCTGGAATTTCCATGGAGATGGTTGTTAACTATGGCAATACTTTCTCTTTCTTGTAGTAGCTGGGTTGTAAAGATTTCTATTAACCTATCCAAATATCCTATCAGATTTGTTCCTATCTTTTCTAGATATTTTCATCTGAATGACATTGACTCCCATAATTTGAATTCTATGATTTTCTGGTTTTGTCATTATTTTTAGCCTTGTATTTGATTTATAGGATCACTACCTGACTCCAGTTTTCCATATCTTGTGTTTTTATTATTTCATTATGTAATTAATGCATTCTGATTAGTCCATTATTTAATTTTTTTCATTCATTCATGGGTACCAAATTTTTTGTTTAAACTAATAATAATTTAATTTCCTCTTTTTTCATGTCTTCTATAGTTTCTCTTCAACATCTCCAGAGTTTCTTCCATTTTCAGTTAGTTTATTAGTGATATCTCTTACCCATATCTTTATTTTTATCATTTACAGATTTATTATGTTGACATTTATTTATTTTAATTTTGTTAAATGTCAGCTGTCTTTCTCTAATCTTTCATTGCTTTATTATTGCCTTTCCAATATGGTTGTTCATGTTTTTTCATTTTTTCTCATATTTTTTCTATTTGTTGTCTCTATCTTATATCCTTTTTTAATTTTTCATATTCCTGTAGCAAGTTTCATTTTTGTTCTTCATCTTTTTTCTATATTATTGCAATAATTGTACATAGTTTTCTATTACTCTTGTTGCATTCTTTTCCTGATGTAATTCAACTTTCAGTTGTTTTATTTCACCTTTTTCTTCTTGTATTTAACTTTTATACCTTTCTATATTTTATCTTCTATTTGTTATATTTTATCATCCATTAGTTGTTGTTCCAGTTGTGTTTATTAAAGTAATGTACATAAAAGTTCTTTTATCTCTGTTACTGTAACCATTGGTTTAAGTATCATGCTCTTTATCTCATAGGAATTCTAGGCTGTTTATTTTTGCCTGTACATTTCCAGATCATTACACAATATCTTTTTTTTCTTCTTTTCTAAAATTTTTATTTCTTTTTCATTGATTATTGATTGATCTTCCTTGTACTTCATGTTTTATTACTTAATGATACTAATTTGTTTCTGTGTGTTCTTATTTTTTCTTATTTTTTTCCAATTATGGCTTCCTCATTTGTCATAGATGAATTTTCTCTAGTTTTGTTTTTACACTGATGTCTCGTACATGCTACAACAACCATTTCTTCTATATTGCTACTGTCTACCAAAAATATATCTTCTATATTTAGGTCAAAAGAGCTTACTTACTCAAATCATATAAATACCCTTATATGAATTCTTTCTTGACATGTTCTTTTTACAATGAATAATAAACTAATAATTGTAATTGTGCTTCTTTGAAATTATTCCTCATCTAACAATATTTATTCTTTCTAACATGTGATTGTTAAGTTCCTGTATATTTAATTAATAAAATTTCTCTATTGAAATTTATTTTGGCTGTAGACTCTATATTCTCCTCTTCATATTTCTTTTGGAATTAATAAATCAATACAATTTCTACTGTCAAAATAAATACAAAAGTAGCAAAATAATGCTACCAATATTTTCATGATAGTGAAGGAAATTTGAAGATCCATCAGTGCCATCCCCAAATAATCCAAAAATACTTTGTAATTATAGTAATCTTAAAAGGATAGATAAAAAAGATATCCTTTTTCCATCTATTTGTAATTGTGTTGTAATATTAAAAGATGAAATAGGCATATTATAAATGTAAGTTGTAGTTATATACATATGAGGTAAAACTTTGAAATAGCAAATTTTAAGGCAAAAACTTCTCTAATAATTCTTATAGAGAAAAAGGCAATAGTCACCAGGTTTAGTGGGAACTGAGGATTTGAATGTTTTTCTACTCCCTTTTTTTTTACTTTTCTGCTAAAAATAGCTACTTTTTTGTAACTGGGGAGTATTTTTCTGTAGGAAATTTTCAATTTTTGTTAGCTACAATAAAGAGTTATTTAAGGTTTATTAAATTATTTACAGTTCATTTACCTATCTACCTTGTGAATTCTTCTAGTAGTCATATTCTCATCTCAAAGATTAAGCCATGCATGTCATATTACTTGCTTTTCTTTATGAATGAATGAAACCATGAATGGCTTATTAAATGACTTATGGTTTTGCTCTTCCATTCATTTTCTCCTTCATCAGGACATAGTCAATTAGTTGTGTTAAATCTAGATCTAATATGTTCAATCTACAGTCTTTCAGGAAATTGGGAATTAACATTTATTAGTCTGGTATGTATGACCTTCAAAATTTTGTGTGCCTGATGGCTCTGCATAATAGTGATGGATTGTATTTTTCAAGAATAACTGAGCTTTAGAGTGTTCATTTTATCAACTTTTGATGGTAGATTTAATGCCTTTCGTGGTAGTTATGAGTGCCATGGAGTGTTCAAATCCAGAGAGAGAAGCTCAAAGATGGCACCATATCTAAGGAAAATAGTAAATCACTTTTGCTGTCAAACTTAAATCTGATATATACTAAACCCGCACAAGAAAAACTATATCTAAAAGCTTTGTGCATATCTAGATGTTCACCTGAAGTCATTTATTGCAACAGTTACATAACAAATAGATTTTATGCGTAGCCAATGGTATCAAGTGAATGATATCAAAAGTTTATGTATATATATTGAATATAAGTGCTTTTAAATAAAATATTTAACTATATTATGTGGGTCTGTTTTGGGGAATATAGAAGGATTGCAAAAAATTATCAGTGATTTTTTTCAGAAAAAAAATCAAATAATTCACCTACTCTGCAAAACATATTTAAAAAAACCAAAACTGTGCTAAAATCTAACCTTAAAAAATCTGATAAATTGTCTGAAAGAAATAGAATGGTTAGATAAGAAAATCCTTTATCATATAAATTTTTGGTTTACATAAAATTATAAAATCATTAATTAAATCAAAAATAAAATGAACAAAACTTGAAAATATATTTATCTAACTCAACATGAAAGAATATAAGCCTTCATTTTATTGTAATAAAAATTAAATTATATATGTACTAACAATCACAGAAAATGTGTCACACAATCTTAAATAAGAATGCAATATTAGATCATTATTTTCTTAAGCTAATACTCAAAAAAATTGGGTACAAATTATCTCTCAGCTTGCTTCAAACTAGTTTTGTAATGTGTAGCACTCTTAGAGAAATAAAATTAATCACAGAATTAAAATCTACTCAGAGTAATATTTGAGAGTTGACATTTGTAATTCCCTTCCAGAAATAGTTGGAAATGATATTTAGATCAATCAACAAACGATAGATCTCTTCATCTTATATTGTCAACTGGGAAATTTCAATCAGTTGTTACTTTATAAAACATAATAAATTCCAAAAGATCATCAGTTGAAAAAGACTTCAGATTCTAACAAAAGTATAAGTAATAAATAAATAGTCAAATGGTTTATTTATTAAACCACTAAACATCACATGATCACTATCTCATGGCACTACTATATGGAGAGTGTTGTTTTGTTTTGAAAGGTTTATTTATTAAGAGTATAGTGAGAGTCATGAACCATACATCTTGAACTGCAAAGTCCGTAACCATAGCAACTATACTAAACTATGCTAGTCAATGCAAAAAATATCAAATTATTTTTTATTAGTATTCTGTGTAACAATAATTGCACTAAAAGTCATAAAAAAAATTGTAAAATAAAAAAATTCTCAGATTTTTTTGATCTTAAATACTATTCTATACACACCCAATATTAAAACTAAATTAATTTTTATTATGGATTTTTTACAATAAAAATTCATAATTAATATTTAAAATGTAATCCTTCATTGGAATCATAAATAATTCAAAGAATTCTTAAGTGATATGTCATTTTTAGCATAGCAATTTCACTGATCATTTGAAACAGAATATACGTTTTTGTGCAAATGTTAGTTTGTACTAATATTTTTAAAGTTTGATCAGACTATTGTGGCAAATGATGGCATAACTTCTTAGCATAGCATAGATTTGATTCAAAAATTGCTTCCACAAGACAAAGACATGAGAAAGTGAGAAGATGTTATCATTCTGAACTCAGTAGTATATTCTATGACTAGCAAGATTTTTTATAATAAAAAAAATTGAGAAAACTTATAACATATAAATGTAAAATTATTATATAAAAAGATGTAATTATTAAATAAACATGATCAACTTACATATACAAACTACATAGCATTGAATTTCAGATAAATTAATCTCTTAGAGATGTGTGGTGCATTTCCAACTTTTCAACAGTGGAAATTATTAAGTTGATCACATCTTTGTAAATATAACAATTTTTTAAAGGTTTTTATATGTACGAGATTATAGGCTACATTGCATTTTTCCTAGATGGAATATATTAGCAATTTGCATCATGTAATCTTGCTTTAGTAATAGACTATTTAATTTTCAAGTTGTTTTGTCACAATACAATGTTTAATTTAAGAAACTACATAAGTGACTAACTCTTTCAAAGGTATATAAATTCAAATATTAAAACAATTTTGCACATTTTTATCTAAGCATTTCAATGTGCATCTAGTATGTTTTCCAGAATTAATCTTGTTATTTGTAAAAGTCAAATCCCCCTTTTCTTCATTTATTCAGCACATATTGCAATTACACATGCATTTTATAACTGGCATAAAGCAATACAAACACAATAAACTTTTCAAATATATATATAACAGGAAAAAAAACCCTTTACTATTACTAGAACCATTTTATATTCTTTTCATTTTATTATTATCATTATTAATATAGTCGCATTTCAAGCTGATCAAATTAATAAGTAATTTGTCAATCTAGTGTTTTTTATCTTAGCAAACATTTGAGTTATATTTTTTCCTCTCAAAATTGTATCTTAAATAAGTATTTATTTAAAATATTAAATTATAACTGTATATACATGTACGTAATACATACATGAGATACACTTTTTAATATGTTGTTAATATAGTTATTTATTACTTTTCATATATATATTGACTATTATATTATTATGTTTTTATATGTATTTATTTTTATTAAATGTAGCTGAGTGCGTTTTGGCTTGGAAAACCAGATTCATGGCATTATCAATCTGATTTTTCTAAACTGAAAGATTCATAGCATTATAAATCTGCTTTTCCAAGCCGAAAATGCATGCACTCAGCTAAATTTAATGAAAATAAATATGTATAATAAACTTTTTTTTAGTCAACATTAAAAACGTTTCAACCAATTTATTACAAACAAGAACAAAAAGAATAATAACGAATTTTATATAAAATAATTTTTGTTTGTAGATTTAATAAATATTTCTCAGTTAATTGTAATATGAATGTTAAAATTAAATAATAAATAAAATGTAGCTGAGATTTAAATTCTATAATGTTTGGAATCGCAATGCTTCTATTTACCATATTATTTACATCTCCCTGCACTTTTAATCTTCATCACCATAAATTATAATCGCACTTTTTTTCATCCAGTTTTCCAATGCCTTTTGCCTAACCTTAAAATAAACTGCTCAATATATTTATTATTTTTACAAAATAACTGTTTCTAAATTCAGATTTTAAAGTTTTTATTTTTATTGTGCTTAATTCTGTTTTGTTTTCAATTCTAACAAACAAAAAAGGCGAAACGTTATATAAAGTGCCTCCAGAACATGAAAGGCTATGCAATGTAACTATTTTCTGCTTACAGTCAAAAATATAAAAAAAATACAGTTAAAATACATATTTGCATATCTTTCTTTTTGTAAAACTATTCCATTTTTAAAAGTACTTTTCTTCATTAGTTTATATCAATTTTTTTATTATTTTTAATTTAACCTCTTAAATAATAAAGAACTCTTTATGTAACAGAATTTTAAAATAGTTTAAATAGACACGTGAATTAATTGATTTATTATACCATCCAAAAATTTCTGAATAATATAAACTCCCATATTTCCTTATATGATTTTCTCTTTACGTCAATCTATTATTATTTAAACGCTTATAATAATGGCATTACCATCATTGTTCTATGTAGATAACTACTTTTTAATTATTATCAGCAACTTAAAAACTCAGACTCCAAACAATAATATGTAATAATTAAAACCTTAGTCATTACAAGTAGGAATAAACACATTATCACAATTAAATAAATTTTTAACAAAATTATTAATCATAACAGCAATTATAATAGGCAAATTGTGTGACACAAAAAATTTCATCATTTCTAACTTAAGATAGTGACTTATATATTTCCAAAAGTTAATAAGTTATTCATTACATTTCCAAAATGTGTTGTATTTTTAATAGATTAATATACCTACAAGCTAACATTGTTGACATTCACAACTAACAAATTATTTTATTATTTGTAAAACTTTCTTTTAGCAAAACACAGTTGTGTCAAGATAAATAATTAAATTATTTATCTTGACAACGTGTTAATTACTGAATTTCTTAGTGTTTTTAATTTTAAATAAACAATACTAAAAAAAATGGTGTCCAAGTCCTTGAAAGATTTTTCCTCAATCTTTTATTTAAATTGCCATCATTTCTTAGAAAACACCATTCATAAGACTCAATTTTTGACTCTGAATGTTATAAACAAGATTGCAATCTATTACATTTCTATTTAATTTCAACAATTATGAATCTGATCATCTATTATTTTTTCCTAAGCTTTCTCTATAAACTCTTAAATCACAACATCCTTTTATTATTGTTGTTTTAAATATCAATCCAATTACATGGGCACAGATTTTGTTCATTTTCAGAAAAATGCAGACAGTCAAGAAATAGAGAGATTTTGTGTATATCATAATCTCCCTTCTAACAAATGTAATTAAAACATAATTCTTAGCTCATAAAAATAACATAGCTAAATTCAAAGTCAATTAACTTTTTTTAAAAAGTGGCAGATAATTCCTGGTGCTTCATATTCATTAATTTTACTAAAACATTATCTGATCCTTTTGATAATCTGTGTGCTTGCAAACAAATCATCATATAATTGTCTCTGCTTATATTTAATATATGCTTTTAAGAAACAGAGAATGAGATTTTGTTGATATATATTTTCATAAACAAATACTTAACAATCAATATAAAATTTGAGGTTGCTATAAAGAAAGGATTACTACTTTATTAAGATCATTTTTATTATATAAGAAATCTGGTTTAAGTGCCCAAACTTAGGATGTCATTGAAGGTAAAGCTATTACTTAATATTGTAAAAATATGTAAATGTCTGCTATGGTAATAAATGACTCAGAAATAAAATAAATAAACTCTAAATGCATTATGTATCAAATAGAGATCTATTTATGAGGTCATATAAATTTACAAAATGATACCTGCTAAAAAAATTTACACTATCTATGATATGTAAAAAAATAATGATAAGGTCTTTATTTTCCATATACTCTGATTTTACTATATTTTAATCAAAAAATTTAAAATAAATAAATTTTTTTCAATATATGCTCATACTCTAACTGCTACATTCTGTAGACTTTCACTTGTATATATTGGATCATTTATCAGATTTAATTAAATTTCACTTACCACAATGCAATATTATTTTATTTACATAGACAATAAGAAGACAAATTTGTAAGAATTATTGATGCAAATTTAAAATCAGGAACGTTAACATATTGTATCCTATTTTCCAATTCAAATTTTATTAGCAAACAATTGCTTATAAGGCCAAAATGATCTCTCATATGTTACAATTTCAGAATATTTTATATAATATTATTAAGAGAATTTAATTTTTTAAATGCTTCTTTTAAATAGTTTAAAATCTGATGCAATATTATATTAGTAAACATATTGTTAGGCCATTGTATAAAGAACATTTTTATTAGTAGTAGATAAAATATGTTTTTTAGTGGAAAGTTGATACTTAATATAACATGTAAGAATAAATAATAGTATACGTATATACAATAGATAATATGTAATAAAATATATTCTTCAAAAGTATATAGACAATTAACAAGTATTACAGTAATACATTTTTGGTATAAAACAATATTTATTATTTTGCTAAGCCAGGCTTTCGATGTGGCCTATCTTTGTCAAAACATGACTATAATGAATATTAACAAATACATTATTATACCCATATGTGTATAAACATACATTAAACTAGTCATTGATTATCATAGATTTGCATATGTAAATTGCCCTAGCAGTTGGCTATGTCATTAGATTAAATGACTAGTGCTTGCTAATAGGAATGCTATTGGTTTTTATATTTATGGAGTTCTTAGAATTAATTATGTACCAATCTTCTTTTATTTTTCATTTTTTATTACTTTCTGCGCAGATAATTTTAGCATTGGCAGATTTAAAGAAATGAAAATATTTTTTATCATGGTCAAGAAATACTGAGCTATAAGGGCTATTGCATTAACTCTGATATAGAAATGAGCATGTTCCTCCATAGTATCTGAAATTGCAAAATTATATTTTATTATTATAACATATTTATCAATGAATTATTAAATATCAATGTGCCTTTTTCCAGATAGTATGAAAAGTGTTTGCCAGATTATTGTCTATTATTACCTATTTCACTGCAGTGTTTGTTATAGAATTTGATTTTATAAATGTATTAGCAGAACTCATTACAAAAGCTTCTTTAGTTTTAAATACTTGTTTGAGAGAAAATATTCTACACATCTGAGCCATGATAATAAAAAAATTATTATCAAGATATTAAATTTTGTTTCATTAGTTAGATAAGTAAAATGATTTTAGACCTTAGTATTGCATATATAGCTGAATATTTCATTATTTGAATATGGTATGTATTTATTAAATGAAAAAATGCTTGCAAATATTAAGCCTAAATCTTTGTGGTTTTCATTACTTCGTGATTTTCAACATAGAAATACAAAGATTTTGTATGACTTCATGAATTGTGGAAAATTGTATGCTGGGAATATCAAGAAGGAATTGAAAGCAAAATATTTGGGTGAGAGAATAAACATATATCTTTGTCATCATTAAGAGATTAAAACAGAGCTAAGCAGATATATTGTTAGAAAATATGATAATGTTTAAACAGTGAATTCTTATACTGGTCACAAGACATTATAAAAGACCTAGAAAAGGATTGCATGTGAGATTGATGGATGAGATAAGAAAGCTTGTTGGTGTGATGTGGAAAAAAAGGGAATATGGATTCATCCAGCAGTGGATTGATGATAGTTGAAAATAATGATGATGAGGACCAGTAATAGTAATGACTCTGCATTAGCATTATTTCTTGGGGGGGGGGTGATATTTTTATAACTTTTATAGTATTTTGAGAAAAATGAACTTATTACAAAAAAATATTATTTCAAATGATGAATCAATAATATAATAAATTCACTGCTTTTCAGTAATTTAAAGCCTTTATATGTTCATAGAAACTCTTCTGATCACTACCAATTATTCTGAAATTTAAATCTAATCTTAAATTAGATTCCAACTTTTTATAATATTATTACTAAACGTTTTGTTCCTTTAACATTTTCAAAATGCATAGCTTACAAAGAATTTGTTTTATTTTCTAACAACAAGCGTTGTTAGCCGAAAGGTCATCACATTCGCCTTGCAAGCAAGTAGTTTGTTGCAGACGGTTGTGGGTTCGTGTCCTGGCCGATGCTATGACGTATGGGGGGGGGAGAAAAACACTTTTAATAGATTAAATGTTTTTAAGTAGTGAAAAAAATCTAGAAATAAAAAAATTATTTTTAAGTAATTTATGTACTATAGTAATTATTGCTCTTAAGAAATCCAATCACCGGAAGTACTACCATTGGCATCGATCTGACACTCTATTACTGTGCTAAACTGCATAAGAACATATTATAGTGTTCTTATATTTGTTATAAAAAGGTTTAGTGATAGTTATAATAGTATACTATTTTTAAAAAATAAAATATAAATATATATAAAAGTTGTTAGAAATTATATATATTAAATTCACTATTAAACAATTAAAATTGAGTGTTTAGTATATATATACAATTTGTTTTTATATGTGTAACAATTTTTGTTAATATAATGTTGCATATAATTACTATGTATTATAGCTTTGAGGAAGACTGTTGGAAAGTCAAAACAATAAGAATGTGTTGATATCACAGTTTTGTATCAGTAAAGAAAAAGTATCTAGCAAACTTTGTTATACTGACATCATATTTTTAGAAACTATAATTCATACTCTTCCATTTTATTGCAGGCATTAAAAATATAATGACAGTTCTAATGTTTATGGTAGAATGTCTAATAGTACCAATAGATTTTTTTAATATCTAATAAGTGTGTAATTGAGTATAAAATATTATTTCTAGTTTTTAAAAAATAGAGTGATGAAATTGTGAAAAACCTTTGTCTAAGAATGAAAGAAACATAATAAAAATTGCCTAATAATAACTTATTGAAAGATTTTATTGTGAATAAGTACTTGCTAAAAAAAAGACACTTGTAAGATAAAATGTGTGTGATGTATATTATATAAATACATATTGCATTTAAAAGACCTGAGTAACTTGGCCCAACTAAGAAGACTTCTTTGCAATGAAATGCATATAACAAACTATTAGCATGGATGAAATGTAAAAAAAGTTAATTAAATATATAGAAGTATATAATCAGTATGTACGTTTAGAAGATAAACTGTTAAAATGAGATTATCATGGAAACAAGTAAAGAATTATATTTATTTTATTTATATTAAATTTAAGACTGTATCTAAGATTTAAAAATATATAAATTTTGATCTACTAAAAAATGATCAACAATTTAATTATGTATCTACTGATGGACGATTATTATAAATAACTATTTGTAAAAATATGACACATGTAAGATAAATTTGTCAAGTGTTAATATTTTCTAATTATTTCAAATATATATATATGTTTTAAAAAATCCTGTTGATTTGTCATGCTATAAGTTATCAAAGTCTTAAGTAGAATTAATTTTCTTTCAGCTTATGTTTTATTGTTCATATCCATTTTTATATTTATACTTAAAAATATCTCATTATAGTTATTTTGGTCTACAGCTTTATTTACAAGTATCACCGTTTGAACTCACAGTTTTGATACCAATCATCTTATATAAATATATAAATAATTTATTAGGATTAAGAGTGATTAATGTTATAAAAGATTAAAAACTTTTAAAGCTCTATAAATGGAAATAAATATATTTGTATCAAATTACTTATAACAAATAGAAGTAATACTTGTAGGTTTGTTTATCCATGATTATATGATAAATAAATATAATTTATCGTCTACATTTAATGGGGCTTTTTGATGATGTGAATGTTGAATTTGTTCATTTTTATTTTAAAAGTTTAAACTGTATGTGTTTGGGTAAATTTAGAAAACATGATTTAATAATAATGTGAAAGGCTAAAACCTTTGTCAGATGATGCACCTTAAAAATGCTTATATGACAGCCAATCAGATGTAATAATGATTGCACAGGAAACTCTCAAGTCAAAACACAAGGCAAGGATTTTACGAGAAAAAGATGGTTCCACCTTTCTCTCTACTTAAATTTATATATAAATAAGCCAGCCTCAAGCATTTTGACCTAAGAGCATGAAGCTTTAAACACTTTCACATTTAATTCACTAAATATTATATATAAATAAATAACATGGAATCTTTCGATTTACTACAAAGTAATTTTCAAATCCAATGAATTGATAGTAACAAATGTAAATATATTAATTTATTAAACACAAGCAGATTATATAATAATAATGTGAAAGGCTGAAACTTTTGTCAGATGCACCTTAAAAATGCTTATATGACAGCCAATCAGATGTAATAATGACTGCACAGAAAATTCTCAAGTCAAAACACAAGGCAGAGATTTTACGAAAAAAAGATGTTTCCACCTTCATGGTTTACCAAAATGGAAATCTAAAATAAAAGAGGAGATTGATAAGCAAAAAAGGGAGAATATTTCACATATTTTAAAACTGTATGATTTGATGTATAATGGGCAACATTTCATGAGGCCAATTGCAAGAAAAGGTTCCTATGTCTGATCTATATAATAATATATTAGTACTATATCAAACAAATCAGTTGATCATTATTAGACATAAAGTATCATATTGAAGACCCTCATGGTGTAATAATCTTTGTATATGTTGTTTTGACAAAGACCTGATTTAAAACCAGATGAATTAAAATATTTTTTTCAAGCTTTAATTAAAAATAGTACTTTTTAAAGCTGATAGATAGCAAACTCAGCTAGCTTTTGTTATTGTTAGTCAGTAAATGTTTGTTTATGTATTTTTAGCTAGAGTATAAAGTAAGGAAGGGAGGAGGCATAAACTCATTATCTAACTGTTAACTATCACGGTGAATATTGTCATCTTCTTCATTGTTTTTCAGTAGAAATATATTTACTCTACAATTAGCCATATCGATATTATTTCCGTTATATATATAATTTTCACATTTAAAAACACATTATTAACTAATTAAGATGGTTCTATGATGCTAGTTAATGTGATCAAAGCTAATGTTATGTAAAAGTAGAGAAAGTCATAAACAACATAGATTTTAGTTTGTTAATTAACAAATATACTTTTTACTGCCTATTTATCTATAAATAATTTCATCAGTAAATAAAATTATTGATTGACTAATGTTACTATTTTTCATCATTAAAATTAATTTATAATTTTTTTTTTCTAAATGTAAACCTAAATGGCAAATTATCTATGACTGCTATCTTTTATTTTATTTTTAAACTAAACTTTTAAATTCGTGTTCTAATTATTTTCTAGGAATAAAGAAAATTCTTTCCAATGTCATGTTACGTCCTCTTTTAATTTATACACAAACTAAATTCTTTCTCCTGAAATATTTAAACGCATATTTTACGTATGTATAGAATAAACAGCTAAATGAACACACATATAGAAAAACAATAATTAAATATATTAGTTTTTGGTACGATTTTAATTACTTATAATTTTAACACTTTATTGATAGAATGCAATATGCTAACAATAAACTAAACGATTTTTTGCTTTATTACTCGCACTTAACCCAAAAAAAATGATTATCAAAAATTGATTATAATATTAGTTCGCAATCACTTTTAAATTATATAAGACTTTGGATTCATAAAACCACTTCAGTATATATGATTACTACATTTTTTTTCTAAAAACTCTATGAAATTTACATAGTTATTTAAAATTCTGAGTCAGTTTAAATTTCAATGAAATGAGGCTTCCCTTCTTCTCCAGTTGTTTTTTTTTTTTTGTCTGCTACTGTTTTGACCTTTGGAAGTATATCTATAAACTTTCTCACGCCTTAATCAGATAGTATAAACTTTTAAAAGTTAATTTGTTCTTTTAAAAAATAAAGACGAGAGATAACCATTACATCTGTCAGGAATTAGTTTAACTTGTTTAAGAATCACAATAATTATACTAAAAGAAGGATTCTGTTATAATAAAAAAAAATGTATTTATAAACACTAGTGAAAAACAAATCAATGCAGAGTGCAATAAACTAATAGTACAAAGCAAAATATACATACAAGTTTAATATACCCAAATGTATATTCACGTCACGTATACATACTATAGTTTTAACATATATATCAAACAGGATTTAATAAATCTAGTATTCTATATTTGAATACTTTTAGACAGAATCAAGCTAAAATATCTCAGTATTACCTTCATATTTTATATGAACCTTACATGTTTATCAAGATTATAATTAAGATTAAGATGATCTGTTTAAAAGCCTAATTGGCTCATTCACCTACATAGAATGATTTCCTGGGAGATGGCTTTTAATGATTCTAAATATCTTGAAGATTTCTTTCTTATTTTATTCTTTTGCTCTTTTTAGAAGCCTCTATGCAATAACATAACTCCAAACACCTCAAACTGATTAAAAGATAGAATTGGTCTAAATCTAAATTAATCTATTGACCATTAAAAACTGGATCTTGACTTTATTATGCATTTGTTGAAAATAAAATAACATTTTATAAGAAACTAAATAAAACATTAAATATTCCACACACAATAAAGCTAAGAGAATATAATAATTATTGTTAAAAAGTAGAGAATTTAAACATTTTTAAAGTTATTAATTTTAAATTTATTCATAAATTATATATTTGAGTATGTTAGTTTTAAAATTGGAATATTTTTGATGTTCTAAAATTATTCTGCATAAAAATATGAAAAAAACTGAAATATAAATGTATTTCAATGATCATTATTAATAACATTTTTTTTCCTATGAAAATCAGAATTCTTCACATACTTAGCAGGATACAAAATCTAAGTAGAAGGCTTATGTTTAAGTGTTTTTCCAAAGGTTTGTGATGACAGTGTTTTAGTTATATATTGAACTATTTCCATCATCTAATATGAGTACTGAATGTCTTTAAAAAAAAAAAAAACTTTATTTAAATATTCCAAATATATCAATTGTTAGTAATAGCACACAGGTTAGTGTATGCACATTTCGAGAGGTAATATTCTTCCCTCATTTTCAGGTATTTCTGACCTGACAAGAGACAATACTAGCATAGGATTTAACCTGGACTTTTGGATTCTTGAGTATTGAATTTTAAGGTAACGCTCTTATCAATTGAGCCATCCTGTCAAAGCCAACAGCCAGTAGAAATTTCATATACTTATTTATGAGGTTTTTCCTGATTTCTCCACTTTTTCCTAAGAGCAAAGTTGATTAGTGGTTTCCATACATTATGTATAGTTATACTAGGTTGACTTAAAGGAGTGTTTGCCATGTCATATGAGCAGCTGCTTTAAATTTTCTTTCTTGTACCTTTTCTTCGGTATCCAATATTTTTGTATTTTCCCAATTAAACATATATTCATTGGTACATACATGGCCTGCTACCTTAGACACATCTGTTTTCTCTCTTCTAATCATCAGTTTGTATTCTGTTAAGCATTTTTCAATGGAATAACTGGTCTCACCAATATACATACATTCTTGCACATTCTCGTGGTATTTCATATGTGCAGTTTTTTCTTTTCAGCATTTCAAGTTTAGGCTTTGTAGATGTTAGAATTTCTCATAGTGTGGTATGGCTCTGGAAAGCTGATCTGATGTTATACTGATTGCAGATTTTCCTTAATTTGTTTGCTATTTTTGGTATGTATGGGTACACTACAGTACCAATAAATGTCTTTTTTCTTTTCATGATTTTTTTTGTTGTCTATTTAAGGTTTTCTTAATAACAGCTGATGAATAACTATTTTTCATAAGAGTTTGTTCTATATAGATCTTTTCTTTTTTTTTTTTAAATTGCTGGTTTCTAAACAAATTTCTTTTGTTCTGTTCCATAGTGATAGTATAACTCCATGTTTTGTGTTTTTGGTGTGATTGGATATATATGCTAAATATTTTTCTGTATGTGTAAATTTTCAGTAAACTGTAGTTTTGATTTTGCCATGAGGGATTCTTGTCATAAGAACATTTAAGAATGCTAATTTTTATTTTTGTTCTGTTTCTATTGTGAATTTAATTTAAGAGGATATGTTGTTGATATGTTTGTGAAAAGTTTGTAATAGTGTTTTGCCATATGATGTACCATCTACATAATGAAACCAAACATTAGGTGAATATGGGGTAGTTTTTATGGTTGTGGTTTCAAATTATTCCATGTAAATATTACAAATCAGGGGTGACAATGGTGAGCCCATAGCCATCCCTTGATTTTGTTGAAAGAATTATGTGTTATATTGAAAATAGATTGGTTTTTTTTTTGCAGAATGTTAATAGTTTCATTATACTATCAATAGAAAGAGTTGTTCTAGTTTGTATGCTATTATCACCATTTAATTTTCTCTTACAATAGACAATACTTCTTCACATGGTACATTTGTAAATAAACTTTCCACATCTAAGCTTACTAGTAAGTCCATTCTTTCAATTTTAAAACAGGTAAAACTCTCCATACAGTATTGCCACTCAATGCAAGCCAAAGTAATAACAGTAATAAGCAAGCATAAGAAATGGTGATCATGTGATATTCTTTCTCTTAACAGAGCTTCACTTGCTCTCTGAGTAATTTTCTCAGTTCTCTGGGAGTGAATTGGAGGTTTGAGTTACAAACCTCTAGGAATTAGCCCTTTAGATTTATATTTATATAAGAAAGTTAAACTTTAAACATTATGAAAAATTATGTCTAAAGTTGGCCAAAGTAGAAAATCATTTAACTTTCTTATATAAATTTGAAGGGATAATTCCTAAAAATTTGCAAGTGAAACCACCAATTCACTTCCAGAGAGCTGGGAAAATTAGGCAGGTCCATACTGGATATTAGTTATATAATAATTTTATTTCAAATATTTATTTTGATAATTTTCATTGCTAAAGAAAAAAAAATCAAAATACAGCAGTAACTAAATTTGATTGATGAGAACAAAAAACATAAATTGTCTATATTATTATTTGGCCAATTTACAAACTAATATTTAAAAATGTAATTAATGTCATAATGATAAACTTAATTTTCCTATTATGGTTTTATACTGAGATAATTGATTCAAAATAATATAAAAATATAATAAATAAAATTGAAATAAATTGAGATACTGGAAATCTCTTTGCGTTCATTATAATGCTTATCTGGCAGCCAATCAGATTGTGTGATGGCTGTCCGAATGACAATCAAACCATAAACACACGACAAAGAATTTACAAGAAAAGGACAGCCATCCTTTTCTCTACTTTTCTTTCTATATATCTAAGCCAGTCAAAAGTATTTAAGTTTGAAAGCGTGACGCTTTAAATATCTTCACAACTAACTCACCGAGTCTAAATTATAAACGTACAGTTTCAACTATCTGCGCTTTGCAAATTAAAATATTATTTACAATAAATAAAATTGTATAATTTTGAACCAATCTATACCTTTATGCTTTTATATTTGTATATAAGGATTTTTTTATACAAAGATATAAATTCAATGAAAAACTTTTTTTTTTTTAAAAAAAAAAAGATAAAAATTGAAAGTCATATTGCTATTTTGAACATTTAAGGGTTGATAAAAAAAAAATTAATTATCTACAACATAACATACAATATTGCATGTACAGTTCATGCCATTTTTATGCTTTTTAAAAAATAATTTTTGATAATAGCAGACAATATAATGGTTAGCAAAAATTAATTATAGAAAAATATACTGAACTTAATATTGATTAAATTTCTTTTATTTATTTTTTTTAAATATTTTTTTTTTCTAGATAAGATTGATTTACTTTGTTTTGTAACACTTAATTTTATTTTGCTTTCACTATATAGAAAAACTTCATTGTACATTTTTTTTAATTATATATAATCTTATGAAGCTTATTTCTACTTCAATTCTAAATCATTTATTTCAATACTTCATTCGACCCTTTACTCCAGTAAATGGGTCTATATTTATGCTATATATAATCTTCTAATTTCTTTGTTCATTATCTTTGCCTTTTTGATCTCAGTGATTTGTGTCCTTGAAGTGCTTCTATTTTTATCTGTTCCATAAGTTCATGTGATATTTATGAGTTATTCTTCCTAGTTAATTTCTGTTTCATCCATTTCTATCCAGTGATCATTTTAATTTGATATTTTCTAGAAAAAATTTCCTCATTTAGTAAGAATTCAGTTTTTTGTTTATCATGCAAATTTTTTTTTAATCTTCAAAAGATATTTCTATTTTAGGATATATTATGTCTGCTTGAATTAAACATAGTTCATATGTTTTTGATATTTAATCCATTACCTAATTTCAACCCCTTCCCACCAGCTTCTAGTGGAAATTTGAGTTAATAGTTCAAAATTTTAAATTTACTATAAAAACCTTTTTTCAATATTATGATTTAACAAATTGATCTTGATTTTTTTTTAGAAATACAAGTTTGCAAATAAAAAACATTCTTAAAAAATCATATCTGAACTTTCCAAATATAAAATAATAATAATTTGTTTTTTACTGGTTAATTCTCATGATGATATTACCAAAAGTAAATTAATGAAATCTTTATTGAATGAATTCTATTTTTTAAACATGAATATTCAATTATAAATTTATAAAGTTTTGAAAGTATGTTCTAAAATTTAAAATTGCATTTATGTTTATTAAATTATCACAAAAATGAAATACCATGGTGATTGGCATACCATAATGACCACAGTTTTCTTTTTATTATTACTTTAAATTTCTTAACTTGTATTTTTAAAAATGAAACATATTTCCCAAAAATCTCAAAATCTTATTTTGAAAGTACTTTATTTTTATATAAATACCCATTTATAATTAGAATTCATTATTAATATAAATAGAATTATATTACTTCAAATGTGTATTCAAACTTATAAAAAGTTCATTTAATTTGCTATGTATATTTTTATTTTATTTGTTGATAATCCAATTATAATTTTGACGAGAAAGAAGTTCATATCCAGAAAAATTGCAAAAATAATTAGAAATGACAGTAGGGATCTCTACAAATCTTAACACAAGATTAATGACTTTAAAAGACAAGATCGGCCACTCTTATCTTCAACCTACTTTTTAATTATATAGATGAATCTGAAGCATTTTGATTTGAGAGTGTGAAGCTATTAAATACTTCACTGATTAAGTTCACAATTTCTATACAAGCTAACGTACATGAAATCTTGAGATTTACAGTGAGTCAGTGTGAAGCTCTTATAATTAGAAATCTTTTAAGACAATTTAAAGTTGCAATTAATAAATTAGTTAAGCCTATATAATTAAAAAGTAGATTGAAGATAAGAATGGCTATTCTTGTCTTTTAAAGTCATTAATCTTGTGTTAAGTTTGTAGAGGTCCCTACTGTTGCATCTAGGTACATAGTCTTAATGTTATAATAGCCTTAATATATATTACTTATGTAATTAATGAATGTGCGCTTAACAAATTTTAAAAATAATTAAAATATAAATGTAGCTAAATATATGTTTCATAATCACAAAAGTAACTAATGAACATTGAATTATTAAATATACTATAATCACAAAAATATCTATGAATTATTTATAGATAATCTCAGAAATAATACTATATCATGTTAATAATTAATCATGTTAATAATATATGAATAAACATAGTGAAAAAAACGTCTACTCAAAGACTAATTAAAAAAATACATGGTATATAAAAAAGCATAGCAGATGGTTAATGAGCAAATAATTAGTGTCGATAGTCAATATAAATTATAGTAAGTGATAAACATAACATTATTTAAAACTAATTACCAACAAATCATAATCAACAGACAACTTTGGTGATTGAATTTAAAAGAAGCATATTATAAAATCCTATTCTAATCATTATCAAGCCAATTCTAAACATGAAGCATAATATTATAAAAACAAATCATAAATATTTTTAGCTGACTATAAAAGTAAACATATATAAAACTGCTTGAAGCATTATATCAATGCTGATCATCATCATCATCAATGCTCTAATGGTCATCATTAAACTAATCATTCTCACCATAAAACATATAAATAAAATATGTGGAATTTAAAGATCTGACTTTCATTATTTTAAGAATTCCAAAGAGAATTAATTATATGGCTGACCAAAAACATCATCATCAAACATTATCAATCCACTGCAGGATGAAGGTCTCTCCCAGTTTAATCCATCTTCTCCTATCTTTAGCTTCTCTTCTCCACATCACCCCTGCATACTTTCTTATTTCACCCATCCATCTCACATGTGGTCTCTTTCTGGGTCTTTTACAATCTCTTGGAATCCAGTTTAAGATTTCAATTGTCCATCTATTATCATCTCTTCTAGCAATATGTCCACTTGCTCAGTCCAGAAAATAGATATTTACATAGTTAAAATGATGAGACAATGAGATGAATATCAAAAATAATCTGTATGTAGAGAAGATAACTTGTAAAATTAGATAAATAACAGAATGAATGAGCTATTAAGCATTTTATAATCTTTATAGTAAAATTAAGAATTAAAAAAATCAAAAAATATAGATATCAAATAAAGACAATAATAAATTAATTATTATTTGGATTCATGTCATATTTTCATATAATACGTAAAAGAACATAAATAAATAAGTAAATTATAGACCCTATAAAATGTGTAATATCAATTGATGATAGTCACTGATATTTAAAAAAATAAAATAGAAACTCACAGTTCACATAACATAACAACAAAAATAAGAATAATATTAATTAATACCAATAACTTTGCTAGCATATAATATTTAATTATATGAATATATTATGAGTAATATTACTTGTTTAAAATTTCACAGACTTTTCAATATCAACATAATGAATAGCTTGCAATAATGTCTCTTATCTTAAACTTTTATTGAACACAATCATATTTTCTTTGGTAGTGCAATGTTTGTTGATTAAATGCATGTAGTATTTTAATAAAAACATTTTAAATGGATTTTAACACAAAAATACTTTTGAAATCAATACTTTAATAAATTGCAAAAGCTTCAATTATATTTGACATAGATTGCCATAGAACAAAAGGGTTCTTGTGTTAAGAACAGCTAAACAAATAGTGTACTAAGAGTACATTAAAAAGTTATATCCTTATATATATATATATATATTAAAAAGTTATATCCTTATATATATATATATATATATATATATCATTATACTCTTTGCAACAGTTGCAGAAATATCATATATGCATTTCACTTTGTTATTACTAACAAGAAGAAATGATAACTTATCAATAATGCATCAGCATACAATTAAATAATAAATTCATCAAAGATTAAACGAGCACAAATTATTTATGACACTTTTTTAGAATAGCAGTGAGATGAAGGTTTTGGCAAATACCATGCAAATTTTCATCCATTTTAGAAAATAAAGATGATAACAAAATGGACCTAATTTATAACATGTTGATATTAGTTGCATATTGCTATCTTCAAAATTATTGTTTCCCATTCAAATTTCTGAAATCAAACATTTTTATCTTCACAATTTATCTCAGCTATGCAAATTAAAGCACTGTTTTTATTATAATATTATCATTTTGTAACTAATATTACAAAATTCTATCACCTTGATTTGATGATATTACAATTTATTATCATTTTAACGAATCAAAATATTAATATTATAACTATATTAAATTTTCTAGTTAAAGATGAATTTTTATATTTTGTATAAAATGATTTAGAAATGTTTTCTGAATCAAGACAAACTAAATGTCTAGTAAATTTAAAATTGATGTAGCCAAGAAATAATTTATTTCACCAGTATGTATTTCACCTATTCAGAAAATATATACAATTAAATTAAACTTCTATAATTTACAAGACTTCTCAAATAAAAACATAAGCATTCTAAGCTCTTTTGATTTTATTTGTGCTTTGTACATAATTAGGATATCAAATAGAGTATTGAATTATAATGAAGATAATTAAGGAATTGATTTCTAATCTATGCATAAAGTTAGTGACTTTAGACCTAATTCTAAATCCCCTTGTATGTCTAAAATAACATAAAATACATTCCTAATAATAATGAGAATGATTACCATCATCTCACTGCAATACACAAATTAATACAAATAAAAATAAAATTAATATAACAAATTCTCCCAATTATTTCTATCTTTGTTAGTTTGAACAAACAATGACTATGAAATGCTTATTAAATTTCTAACCTCACTATGTTAACCCTCATTTTAACTCCATTTTGCATTTTGCCTTTACAATTTAGACATCAGATTTAAAGTTAAGTAAATCTTGAAAATGAGTTCAATAAATTGCATATTAGCTCAGTATTTATCCCTTTTGAACATTCAGTCCTTCCTTAAAGATGGGCAATTTTTAAACAAATATTAACAGGGGTGATAAATCATCAATCTAACAACTTAAAATGATTTGAGAAAGACGCCTCTTTTCTAATGGCATTTAATGAAATTTTGAGTTATGAGAGATTACTAAATGCAAATATATTTACTCTTAAAATCTTCAACTTCAGAAGATTCTTTTGCTTTGTCAAGCTGCAAACACAAATTCATATGAATCTACAATATTTAATCAAAGACAACCAGTGGAAAAAAATTAAAAATACCTCATTGGTTCAGAAACTATATAGGATCACACTGTTAGTGTCCCATTACATTTATAAATTTTAATCCATTAGCTAAAAATGATTATAATATCTACAAGTGACCAAATTAGCAAGTAAAAGCAAGTGATAATAAAACATTTGTCTTTATTCAATGAGGCCCAGATTGAAAATTAGAAGAAATATAGATGCTTTATTCAATTAGCAAGGAATATTACAAATGAATAGCTTCTATTCTATTATGACTTTGAGTACATTTTCAATAATTATTGTTTACCAAATGCATTAAAAATATCTTAAATATTTAATTCCCTTCCTAAAACTTGTGCTGGCTTTTGTTAATATCAATGTAACATGATCATTAATGTTGAAAAATGTGTGCTTGCTACCACAAATCACTTTTACTTTTATTATACATTCAAACTAAAACATGTAATTTAATTCTGTCAGTACTTTTGAAATAAATTCAGATTGCATAAATATTAAATATAAATCTACTTCAGCAATTATATGCTTTAGTATCTTCATATTTTATTAACTATAGACATTTCATGCTACTGAATTGAATTCTATGTTTATGCTTCACTGATAAATGCAAAAATCCAGAAACCAAACTATGAATGAATATTTTGATAACAAGGATAGGAATTTTTCATGCATCTGTCCATCACTGATTATAAAAGCTTGTACCAGATGGCGCTATAATAATAAGCTGCCAAAGTACTATCATATACTATGGAAATAGGAAATTGGCAATTTGTTACTGCATTAAGTTTCGCTGCCTGTAAAATAACATGCCTACAATTGTTGAATAACTGAAAATGCTAAAATATAGAGTTATTAAATTGTCTTCGCACCTATAAATTTATGTACGTAGATTAATTTGGGTTTAAAATATTCAGGTGTTTAAATCAGATTTTAATTCAATCAAATAAAATAGAATTAATAATGTTTGCTGGTTGAATGTTTGCAATTCATTCAAATTTGAATCCTAAATTCCATTCATGAATGCATAATCCAAAACGTTTCTGAAATTTAAAAATATAAAGTTTATTTGCATGTGGGTATCTTTTTCTGATTTGTTCTTTTTTAATTTATGCCATCTTCTTTTTTGATATTGTCAGCTTTTCTTTCTTTTGTAGTTAGAATGGCTCTTTTATGTGTTTTATGTTCAACTTGAATGATAATTATCCCAAATAAAAAAGTAAGCTTTAAAAAATAATTAGAATATATATATGAAAAATTTAAATACTCTAAATATAATGGGAATTCTCTTTTTATTTGTAATGAAATTTTTCAATCATTATCAGCTGAAAATCGTTTATGTTAATAAATTTTTTCTAAAAGTAGTTATTCGAAATTTTATGTATTTTTTTAAAAATTAAAAAAAAAAAGTTGTTAACTGCATTGGAAGAAAGTTTCTAACAATTAAATGCCTACTACTCAGCCGTGGTCCCACTTTCCTGAGTGCACCGTGGAGCAGAATTTTTTGCCTTCTGGATTTTGTACTCTCTATCAGTGGCTAACATCGGAGCATTCCCGAATAATTAAGCCAAGAAGGTGATCAGGTCAAATATGGATATATCGCCGGGAATCTGATTAATATAAGCGCATCCCCATCCTTACAGAAGTAACTATCTCTAGTTTACAAATAGTATATTATAAACAGATACTCTAAACAACCAGTCAACTGACTGTAGTTGAAATGATTTATTTATCTAATGTCTTCATTACAATAATTTTAATTGGTGAAATATAAAAATCAATTTAAATGATATTATTTATTAAATTTAAATAGTAAAATGATCATTTTCATTTGCTTTATATATCGTGACATTTGTTTTTTATATTAGCGCCCTCTATTGTTCAATAAATAAAGTTATTTGTATTATTTACTAGGAATTTATCGGTTATCGTGCATTAATAATAAATGATTTATACAACAAATGCTATTAATCTATAAATAGGTCTATATACATATGCGATAATTAAACCTGCATATAATTTTAAAAAAACATATTCACAGTGCGCATAGCTAACAACTTTTAGAATATAAAGAGATACTTTATTACAACATCTCAACTCACTGGCGTTAAAATAATTTATTTCTTCAATGTTTTCATTACTATATCTTTAATTTAATGGAATGTAAAAATTAATTTATTATTTATAAATTTTAAACAATAACGTTTATTTTTTTATTTAATATACCGTTATTAACTGCACATTGCTAACAAACAGCATAGATTAAAAATATATGCCAGTATAAAAGAGGTTGATGTAAATTTGATAAATTTATCTATCATATAACATTACAATAATTTTAGTTTTTATTTTCTGCAATGAACTGACACAATCTTTTGAAAACATTTTGCAATGGCTTAATGCTAATCCCTTGTACTAATCCCTTATTTGTAGTGTTTCAACACATGACATTTGCATTAGCTATGAGTTGCGGCTCATTTTTTCATCTGCCATATTTGGTAAAAGTTTTTTGAAGACCCCTACAACTATGATGACTTTATATACCATATTTGCTGCTAGGTTTCTGAATTCTATATATATCCCCAATCCTGAAGATTGGCTATCAGATCATGCTGAATTAATCTATTAATAATCTCAATTACTACTTCCTTCTCTCCACACATAACATTGTGGTTATCTTTGATATAATTCCTTCAATTTTATTTAGCAAAAAAAAAAATTATATTTTTATTCAATAAAATGATCATCCAAAAGCATTATTTATATCAAAAGTACAAATATTAATAACATTTTTCACAGTTTGAATATATTTATATTAGTGTGTAGAATCAATTTCCTCAAATTTAAAATTTTAACACTGAAATATGCTTGATTTCTAAAAAGATATTAATTGTACATAAGTGTGTGCAATTGAGATTTATTCCAAGATTAGTCAGCATATTCTGGAGAGTGAGAACAATTTTACTTGACCAGTTATATATTTGTCTCTTAAGTACTGCATTACATTTAAAATTTCTTTTTTGTGAGGCATTTTGCAAACTTTCAACTTTAGTTGTAGTAAAATGATTAGTCTTTATCAGCATTTATTTCAATGAATATCATTTGTTAATAATACATTTTTGCAAATAAAAAAATTCTAAATATATCTGAATTTTGAATTTAATGACATATAATTTATAATAAAACAAATGCTTTCATCAAGAAAACAATTGGGAAAATCAGGTAATTTCAGAAAAGGAATGATTTTTAAAATTCAAATGGGTAATTAAATGTAAATAAAAAAAGTAATCTCTAAAACATCTATCAAATTATTATTTAAAATAGTGAATTTTTTAGTAATTACTACAATAACTCACATTATTCTAAATTTGGGGTCTATAGTAACATATTAGCTATTATTGATCTAAGCTAATATGATCAGTATATCATAATTTTATTTGTAAACATTTTTCTAAATGTTACTCTCCTATACTTTTAAAATGAAAAAAATGTTTATTTAAAATACACTGTATGTAAATGTTCAGTTTTAATTTATAATAATTATTACACATTTATTATATAAAAATGACCATGAATCTTACTAATTTTACAAAAAATTGAAGTTATTAGTTAATACGATATTCTCAAATTAATCTTGCAAATATCATGGACCTCTTGTAATAATACTGAATTTCTATCATACTAGTGCAGACATTGTTTAAGACCTCTTTATTTTGCCAATAATTAATTTTATCAATGCTGTTGAGTTTTTTTTATTTAAACCATCGATGAATTAAAAAATTTAAAAAATTACCCTTTTTTTTTTGAAAAAAAAAATGAAATATTTCAATGGATAATTCTAGAAATAATAAAAGTATACTTACAACATTTTTCTTTAGCTGACCAAATTCATTTGTTTTGGTATATGGGAAAATTAACAATGAATAATAATAAATACATGGCAAACACAAATATCACAAATCTATATATTTTAATGCTTTTTTTAACCCTTTTGGTTAAATATATGTTTTAATGCAATTAATTTTTTTTTTAATTACATAATAAATTTCTTTATATGTGCTATCATAATAAAAATCTTAAATTATATGTTTTCAAGTTTTCAATAGTATGAGTCAAAGTAATTCAATTAGCCCAATTATTTAGCAGTATTTAAAAGATTATCTTAGGTTGTTTAATATGAATTTGAAAATAAAAGTAATATTTAAACTAAAGAAGAGTTAATCTAGAGTTTAACATTTTTTAAATAGATTTAATAGATAAAGTGTTTTATGCTGTCTGAAATGATTATTTTATTTGTTTGAATTTTAGTTGATTTTTAAAATAAATAATGTTAAAGTAACAGGTATGGCTTATTAACTATCAATCTATATGAAAGTATTTAAAATTAGAATAAAAAAATGTGTATATATGACTGAGAGTAACTCTAATTTTTTAATTGATTTTAAATGTCAGTGAATAGCTAATTTATTTTCATTGCATTAATAAATGGCTATATTTAATGTACATGCATGTATGAGTATACAAGCATGCATGTAAAATGTTGAAAGTTAAAAAGATTTATTTATGTAAATGTATTTTAAAAATTGGATACAGTCAGTTAATTTTAATTTTAAAAAATAAGCTTTTAAATAATGCAAGAAAAAGAATAAAGAAAAAGTCTTGGAATAAAAAAATGTTTGGCTTGAAAATCAATTAATAATTTATTAAATAATTGATTTTTATAATTATTTAGAATTAATAAAAATTCATCAACTAGATGATCACATGATTGTATTGTCTGGATTTAAAGAACAGAGTTCAAGGTCAGATCAATTAAAAGTCAATAATGACTGCTAATTTAAATATTATAATGCAGACTTGTATCTTATTGATTTAACGAACAGGAAACGCAGTCTTGACCTTGATGCAAGGGCAGAGAAAAGCAAATACATACACTGGTATAAAAATAGATAAAATTAATAATTTAAATACTTATAGACTTCCACACTTTTTCACACTTTAATTCATTTAAATTTAAATCATATTTCAGTTTTGAAATAAATTGTTTGGTTTACATTTGACTATTTTAAATCAATGTAAAATTTAAAGTTTTATTAGGGGTAAATAAAATAAAGTTAACATCATGACTTAATTTGATAAGGTTGTAATTATAAACTAAAATAACAAGCTTTATCAATAAATGCTGCAAAGCATTTAAAAGCTCTATCTAGAAATTATCTCCATCCTCGGACTGTTTTCAAGTTATTGGCTTTCCTCAGTGAGGCACTAGGATATTTTAGACACTAGATCCAAAATACCAATTCAAAACCAGCATTTATCTGATAGCTAACTTTTAAATAGGAAATCTGAAATTTTCAGACACCTATATGTCTTCAAATTTAGCTATCTAACTTAAATAGCTATATGGGGTTGAGAAATCTTTAGCCATACCATATATTAATAGCCTTAGCAATATAACATCACTTAAGATTTAAAATCAAAACTATAATAGTAAATAAAAATAAAATCATATATTACATGACTTAATTTGATAAACTTGTAATTATAACCTAAAATAAAAAGTGTGCTAATAGCTCTAACAAGCTTTATTGATAAATGACTCAAGAGAAAGGATTTAAAATCTTTAACTAGAAATTATTCTCATCTTCAGACCAGTTTCAAGCTATTGGCTTTTCTCAGTGAGGCACTAGGATATTTCAGACACCAGATCCAAAATACCAACTCAAAGCCAGCACTTATCTCATAGATAACTTTTAAGTAGAAAATATGAATTTTTCAGACACCTGCATGTCTTCAAATCCAGCTATCTAACTTAAATAGCTATACAGAGCTGAGAAATCTTCAGCCATACAATATATATTAATAGTCTTAGCAATATAATATCACTTAAGACTTAAAAGCAAAATTATAATAATAAAGTCATATATCATGTGACTTAATTTGATAAGCTTTAATTATAAACTAAAATATAATTATAAATTAAAATAAAAAGTGTGCCAATAGCTCTAACAAGCTTTATCAATAAATGCCACAAGAAAAAGCATTTAACAACTCTATCTAGAAATTATCCCCATCCTCAGACCAGTTTCAAGTTATTGGCTTTTCTCAGTGAGGTGCTAGGAGATTTCAAACACTAAATCCAAAATATTAAACTCAAAGCCAGCACTTATCTGATAGTTAACTTTTAAGTAGAAAATCTGAAATTTTCAAACACCTATATATATATGTCTTCAAATCCAGCTACCTAACTTAAATAGCTATATGAGGCTGAAAAATCTTCAGCAAAATCATATAGCCTTAGCAATATAACCTTGCTTAAGTTTTAAAAGCAAAAATATAATAATAAATAAAATAAAGTCATACATCACGTGCAGCCAAAGGAAAAATCATGTAAGGAAAAGTATATTATTTCATTGTCATAACATTAGTTAAATTCTGAACTTTACTATAAATCTATCTCTGGCATGTTTTAACTAAGTTTTAATTAGTCATTAATATTAACTATTTGCCACTAAAATAATCAACCTACATATGCTAAGCTCAGATATAGAACTATGAATTTCTATAAAATTATTAAACCTATAAAAAAAGAAGCATTAGCAATTATTTAAAATTGTTTTGTAAAGTTATCATAAAAGACAAATTTATGAAAACTAACTTTTAAATTCTCATAAAGAAAATAATTTTCAAATTGTTTTATATTAAAACGCACAATCTAGCTATTCATTTCCAGTTTATTTCTTTATCTCTTGATTTGAATAATTTTTCTGAATTATCTGGGGCTGAAATATGTTACTTGATATTTAAAAATAAATAAATGAAGAAATAACTAAGCATACATCGTACTAATTAATCTAGCTAAATTATCTAGCTAAAAGTTATCAGCTGTATAAAAAGCAATTTGTGGTCAAAATTATCTTTCAACAGAAAGATAACAAACATTTAACATAACATGTTACCCTCTGATTTTATTATTATTATTTTAAAAAATGCGTTTTGAAATAAATTATTCACCATTTGAATCAGTTGCTGTCAGCTCCTGTTATTTTATATGTGTGAAATTATTGTGAACTTTTTCGCCTAGTCGAGAGGTCAGCACAGCTGCTTTACAAGAACATGTCCCGGGTTAGCGGGTTCGCATCCCGGCTGATGCTATGACTCATAAAAAATGTTCTGCATATACATGTGTCTCTGCTCTATTTTAGTAAAGAACTGTGTATACATACTTATAAATCACTCCAAGAAGACAATAAAAAGACTGAAAAGAGATAGTATTCCTTTTCCAAAGGAAATGAACTACTTAATCTCTAAATGGTATTCTAGTTATTGTATATATTTTTTTTATTTTAGAATTATTATAATCATTAGTATTATATTATGATTATTATATTATAAATATATTTGTACAAACGGTATTCCAGAGATGTAATTAGTAAGATAAACAGTTGAAGGTTATTTTATGGGTAAATTTATTATTCCAAAGTTGTTGTGAATGATCATTTATAATTACAAATTATTGTAACCAAAAGCATAACAGACTTTTATATATTTCTGACCAGTATTTTGAATGAAAATGTGATAAATATCAGTATGTTTATGAGAATTTTAAATAATTTATACATAAGTGTTATCACTGTTATGCAATAATGTACATATAATCTTAAATCTGGTGAATGAATTATGTGCCTTTTTGTATGCATATGCGAGATGAACAATTATTCATATTTTAAGTATTATTATTATTAGCTTCATGTCTTTTATTGTTAGTAGTATTTTAAGAAAATTTTATGTGGATATTATATTACTTGTATGTATATTTATCCCCGCCCCCACGAGAGAAAGTGCAGCTCATTCATACTATGTTACTTTAATACATATTTAGTGTGTGGCTCACGCATTCATTGACACCAACTGTGTTTAGCACCAGGTGTTCGATTGTCTTTTTGCTAGCTTATATTTCCCTTGTCCACTATGACTAGAATTTTAAATTTTAGAATATATTTTGGTGTATATCAACTGGCATGTGCAGCTTTACAATTTATTATTAGTTCCACTATAAACTTTTAACTTCAAATATATTATCAGTATCGAGCATCGCTATTTCCTCATCTCAACATAGATATCATTCGGTTATAAGTGTTTTTACATTGCATAATATTGGTTGTTATTGTATTAATATTTGTTAAGCATCTCCACATTGATATTTTAATACTATTTTGATTAAGTAAAGTGTACAATATCTCCCAGTAGCTTGAACAAAGACATAGAGGTATATTGTTTTACATTATAGGTACTGGTTTTGTGAATAAAGATTGAATTTTTTGAATAAGAGAACTATTGTGTAGTAAATATCTCTTATAGGATAAAATTATAGAAATGGTTTTCAGACAGGTACACCAATGTATTAATTAATAATATCTGCAAATTATATATAGTAAATTAAAAGAAATAACCATAATTATTGTAAATATTTTTATTGTGTGGATTGGTGGTCAAGAGGTCAGCGACAGCTGCTTTACAAGCAGTTGTCCCAGGTTAGCGGGTTCACTTCCTGGCTGATGCTATGACACATGAGAAAAAAAATAAGTTTTTGTTTTCATTGCTATTGTAATATCATTGCATAAGCATATCTATTTATCAGAAAAATTTACTTTAATAATATTTGCATTAATTACTATCTTAAGATTTCATTTTAATGATCACATAGTATTTATATATTCATTTTGCTTAATAATTATTTAATTATTTTACTTGCAGTCTTAAAAAATAAATGTGATATTATTTGCTTCATTTTAAATGCATTTGTTGTGTAGTTGGCAGCTAAAAGATGCCCGTACTGCCCTCTACATTCTGTATTTTACAGTCAGTAGAAGTGAAATCATATTTTTATAATTGTAAAGTATTCAAATGTTGTTCAATTTATCAATTATATATTACTTTAGTATTTGAATATTCTATTCTTCTGTAATTTTATTTCTACTCTCTTAAAATACTAAGATTCCAAAAATAAACTAAAAGAAATGTCAAATGTTCCATATTTAGTTTAGTAATAATAATCATCATATTTTTATGAAGTTAAAAATACTACCATTAATATTTTGTTCCAAGTGATCAAGATATTTTAAGATTGAAAAGAATCTATATTTAAGATAAATATCTTTTTTAAGACCCAAGATTACAATATTTTAAATTTGTAAAAGAACTCATATTTGAGATTAAAATATTTTAAAACATAAGATGTGATATTTTAAGATTGAAAACAACCTTGCATTTCAATAAATATATTTAGCCATGGTATTGTCTATAAAAGGACTTATACTCTGGAATGGTGTTTTAAAATCCATATCAAGTGGTACCTGTGTGTTACCATGAACTTGAAACCCTATGGTCATTTATTAGGTTACATGGTTGATTTTCAATGACCAATGTGGTGGGCTTGATTGTAAGGTTTCTCTTGCAGCCTGACACCCTTTGGTCAATCATTCCTTAGATTACAATATATATATATATGTGTGTGTGTAATAAAATTAATGATTTTCAGTTGAAAAAGATTAAAAATTTAACCAACATGTATTTGTGTATGTTAAGTACATCATTACACTGGGTTCAATGATGAAATGGTGAAATGGAAAAAATAATAATTTGTGAAGTAATAAGATTATTGATGAAATTAAACAAGTAGAAGAAACATGAGTTATTGAATATCATTTTATCTAAATAGAAAACTTAACAAGATTTCAATATATATATATGAAAAATAAAAACAAGTTAGTCACGTAACCTGCTATCACTTGTTATTTATGATCAATAGATGGCGTCTTTACCAAAACCGCCGAAACAAGTGTAAAATATTTTTACATAAACGCAAAAGGAGTCAGAATTAACTACCTCTTTCATTTTGCTCACCTCCAGATCAGCTGATTTCAAGCTGGTTTGCTTTCGTCAGTGGAAGGATAGAGCTCTATCCTTCCACTGACGAAAGCAAACCAGCTTGAAATCAGCTGATCTGGAGGTGAGCAAAATGAAAGAGGTAGTTAATTCTGACTCCTTTTGAGCTCTATCCTTCCACTGACGAAAGCAAACCAGCTTGAAATCAGCTGATCTGGAGGTGAGCAAAATGAAAGAGGTAGTTAATTCTGACTCCTTTTGCGTTTATGTAAAAATATTTTACACTTGTTTCGGCGGTTTTGGTAAAGACGCCATCTATTGATCATATATATATATTGTAACAGTATGGAAATAATGGTACCACAAGTAGGGTAATAATTTTAACTTTATGGAAAATAAGAGTTAATAAGATAAAATCTGAGGTTACAGTAGTATCCCACAATTAGGTATCCATTTGTACACCACATTAGGACTAAATTATGAGGAGATGGAAAAGCATTATTATCCCCAAATAAATAAAATATAAATGAAATATAAAAGGAATGAGCATGAGAAATTAGCACAGAACTAAGTATAAGTTCACCAGCATTAATTACACAAAAGCAATTATCATTCATTATCATTAATGATCAACAATAAAAATAAATCAACAGTCAATCTTATGACAGTATTTGAAAGTGGTCCACTAGAGACCAGGTTAATTATTTAGCCACTGCCAAATCTAGGGTAGGAATACAAACAATAATTATCTGGATACACATATTTTGGTGCTACTCCAACAAAATACACCAATAACTCAAATAATGCTGAGGTACTAAAAACATTCTGATCATCATCAATGTTCTGGCCACTTAGTCCCAGTAATGCACTGGCAACTATAAATTAATTTCTAAAGAAATAATAAATAAAATGCAATATAGTGCATGGACTTTAAAGAATATCTATTTTGCTCTAACCAGGATCATCATCATAACGATGTCCATGACAGTAAATATAAACCCCTATATTTTATACTTGTTATATGCAAATCTAGTTTATGAATCAAGAACTCAATAAACTAAAACAGCTTATTATAAATCACTTTAAATAATTCCTAGGCTTATACTACTATAAGTGAATAATTTTACTGGAATCATTAAAAAATATCTAGAACACTAAGCTATCATGAAATAAGGTCACACACTGCAATTTGTAAAACAAGAAATGGATAAAATAAAAAAAATTAAAATTAAAAAATATTTTAAGACAATTATTTAATAACTAATTGTCTAACAATAAACGAAAAAAATGCCATGACAGTCATTTCATCAAAAAACATAAATTATAATCAATCAGTTGATTTTTATTTATAAATTAACTTTTAATTAATTAAGTTATTTTTTTAAAGTAACTAAGGATTGGAAAAACAACATTGTCAAATCAAAGATAGCACTCTTTGATTTAGTTCAGTTAACCTTTTTTTTAAGTTTTTGGGAGTGAAAAATAATGTTTCACAAAAAAAAAAAATTTAATTTTCTAAAAAAAAAAAAAAAAAACATCGTTCATAATTTTTATGAGAAAATTGAATGGATTAAAAAAAAAGTTTCACAATTTGAAAACATTAACGTAATGATTATTACTTTTATAAAAAAAAAAAAAAAAATTCTATTAATAAAAATTTAGTGTGCACACAAAAAATACCTCCAACCATGGTTTTATTTTAATTTTTTTGTAGAGTCTTTCCCAATAATTATTTCCAGTTCCAGTTGAGTTTTCCGCTTGAAAGCTTCCACACATGAACATGATAAATTTGTCTTTCTTCCAGTATGCAGCATTTCATTTCAGATTAACAACAGCAAAATATTATCCATTTTCTTTTCATAAATATCCCAGATGAAATTAACACAGACAGAAATTCATGATCTTGTTTTCAGGCTCTGTTGCAGATTACTTTAGGGATAACCTCTACATTTTTACTTCAGTGAAGGCAGGTTACATGGAGGACAGTATTTTACTAATAAATGTATTTTGTTTGGTCAGTTGGAATCGCTTATTGCTTTCTTGGCTCTGTTTCCATGGTTGTGTTGGCTCTTGTGTTGTTGATTGATTTATGTATAATTGTTTTCATCCTTTTTTATTTCTGAAAGTGTTTTCATCAGCATATAAAACTAAATATTCTATTATTCTCTTGTTCATTATTATGTAGATTTGCAATCATGTAAGCTATTTTTATATGTAAATAAACATGCACCAGCCACAATTCTCATATACAATCTTCTTCAGAATAATATGATATACCTTTGTCTTAATATTTATTTATTTTATATTTACTTCCATTTACCAAATGTTACATTGTTTACTGTAGCTTTCATAAAATGTTAGTATGTACAAACTTGCTAATCTTATTTTTTATTTCAAACATTTATTGCACTTATTTATTATATATCACAATATGCTCCATTTATTTATGCTCAAATACCAGTGAATTATGTGACTGTACAGAAGTGAAATTTAAGCATAAATAAGGACATGTTCAAACCCAAAACATTGGTTTCACAAATATGTAATGGTTAATGTGTATATAATAGGTTAATGCATACACAGTAAAAAATTTATGGTACATAATAGACAGGTTTGCACCAGGAGCCAAGGATATATAGATATGTACCAGTAAACCTGATGTAAATAAATATTAAATAAATGGTTAATAAAATTCAAATAAAAAATAATTCAGTTCAAATATATATAATACTATTAACAAATGTTGTGATGATGATGATGTATAATCTCAGTACAAGTTCTTCCAAAAGAATTTTATTTATTTTTCAGTTTCAATAAAATAAAAAATGAAACTTTCAGGCACCAAATTTTCTAACTGAAAAGTTTACTTTTGGATAACTTATTTTCTAATCATCATCATTTGCAAATTATTACTGCCATCCATGCATGATTCCCAGTGGATTTCATGATTTCTCAGAGATGTGGATATTATCAGCATATTGTATATAAGAAGCATTATGTTTGGAATAACTTACAGAAGCAAACACAACTAAATGGGTTAATAAAGAATAACTATATATTAACAGGAATATATAAAACTGTTGTGTATATGTTCACAACTATTAACACATATACAAAATATTAAATATAATAATAATAAAAAATATTTTATTCTTTAACTTTAAGTTTAAAACTTTATAATATCTATAATAATAAGAGTTTATCAGTAAAATATTTAAACAGTTCCAAACCATTGTTTTCCTGCAGACACTGCTCTTTTTAAATTCCTCCAATGATGATAGTTCGGCAGTGGTGATGCTGGATATCAGATCCAGCAGTATTAGTGACATCAAATAGGTTATAGTATTAGTAGATTTTGAGTAGTTTCTCTGGCATTGTCCATTTATTCCTTTAAAACATTATTAAATCAGGCACTGGCAGGTTTTAGCAAACTTTCATTATTAATTTCTGGATCCAACTGCATTTTCCAGATATTTTGACTGGTGTGTTTTTTTTAGCCACACATTGCTAGATAGTATTTTTTTAGATAAAATCATCATACTGGCTATTATAACTGGAATATTTAAAAATATTTTAAAAACAGTCAGCAAAATATTACTGAGTTATGATGAAAACAGATTTAACAAGTGTTTCTTCTCTGAATTGAATCACTGCAACACTAAATTTTACATTGACTCTTAAAATAAACTAAAGTAGACTAGACTTCATGGATTTAAATGCAATGAAGGCTCAACATGGATGCCTTAGCTAATTGTTTTAGACCTATTTATACCTATTTGATGTTGTTCAACAACATGTTTTCCAAACAATGGATTCACTACCAGCTGATAATTAAGATTTAATCTCTCTTTCTTGATAGCATGTTTTTTGGAAAATATGTTGTGGAAACAAATTTACAAATATCTTACCATGACTTTATACATAACTGAATAAATTATTATGATTTGATACATAAATGAATGAAAGATAAAATAGTTTTTTCTCCTTATTTACATTAAATAATGGTTTAGGAAGAAAGCAAAAATCATTGCTAACATTTTAATGCAGCTCAATAATTTACTTATGTTTATTAACTCATAATTTCAAGTAATATTTCAGACATGCCACCAGATTTACTTTAAGAATTGAAAAATTGTTTAGATAGAACTTCCATTTGGAAGACAGATTAAACAGGGTTTGAAATGCTTTGTATTTTTATAAACCATGCAATTCAAATCTTAGCCCACATTAAAACTATTTTTTTTACTTTCTTTACCATCACTTCATTATTTTACCCTTGTTACAAAACAATTTTATGCAATATTTAATAATATACATAAATTAAATATTTTTAAATTTTTAGGCATTTGAAATATTTGTGATACTTCTGTAAAATCCCTACTAGAAGTTTGCCAGCCATTTTATTTTAAATCATTCATTTTCAGGGGATTCCAATATCTGATATAATCAATATAGCTGATTGTAAGTTATTGTTTTCAAATATTTTAACTTTGCAAATTATTCTAGCACTTTTAGTTTTTAAAAACAAGGCAAAACTCTCCATACAGTAGTGCCACCCTGTGTCAACAAGAGTAATCAATGGATGCCAGAAAGCTTGTGCATAAAATCCCTATCTAATGCCTACTCATCCAATATCCACAGACTAATTTCTGGCTTGTGGCCTTCATCAGTGAGGAGCTTTGGATCTGAGAGCACTGCACCTAGATCTTAGTTAATACTTTTAGTTTTTCATAATAATTTTGCTGGCCATGTTTGGATGGCAGAATTCTATACCTTTCTCCAGTCAGAGAAAGGTGTTTGCAGTAGCAGAATACAGCATTCAGCTATCACAAATGTACACACATTTAGAAAGGTATGGCATTCAGTCATCATAAATACAGACAGCAAAATTATTTTGTAAACTGCTAGAATAATTTGTAAAGCTAGAATAATTATGATTTGTTTTGTCAATTGGAGATTTCAATTTTTTATTATATTTCAAAAAATTAAATGGAAAAAAAAAAGAAAACAAACTGACATTAATTCCAGAAACATGCTAATGAATGCTTATTGTAGCCACATGTTGACTATTTGCCACATGTTATGTGTTCTCCACATGTTAACATTTGGGCATTAAAATGTGTTCAAATTTATTTAAATTAACATTAAATTTAGAATACATTAATTAATATTTTATTAACTTAGCAAGATATATTCGATAAATAATTTTCAAGAAAAAAAAAATCTAAACAAAATTTTGAGAAAAAATAAAATAATTTTTAGAAAATAAATAAATAAATATTTCACCCCTGAATATGTATTATTTAAGTAAAATGGCTGGCAAGCTTCCAGCAGAGATTCTACTTATGAACCATATTTGTTAGTCAATTTTGATAATGAGTATGTATTAAACAATTTTTTTCTTCATTCAGCTTGGAAATATAACCAATTTGAGCTGCTCTTAGATTTGTTATAATTACAATGTATATATATATAATTTTGCTAATAACATTGCCATCAAGCTCAATTTACTTCAATGATTGGAATGCATTGTCATCATTTAACAATAACATTAATCAAAGAAGTATCAAATGATTGTATGAATTTAAACTATAAGTGGATTCATTTTATTCTTTCATAAATACTATATCTTGTGTTGGGAGTGAAAGTATTCATTTATTATTAACACTCGTAAAAAGCACATGCAAAGGCTGATCTTTAATGTATTACAATTTATAAAAAACATAGCGCTATAAAATAAATGCTTATTTACTATTTACTAAATTAAGTCATGGAGGTCAGCAGAAATGGAATGGAGCAGAATATGGGAAAACTGGGGAATGGAAAATAAAGTGGCTAACAGGTTTATCTGGGCATAATTGCTGAGATATTCTTGACTTCGTTTAAGGAGAAGCCACAGTACATCACATCACATCACATCAGCAAGAACAACATTAACACAAGTATGTTGTTGCTATTTTGGGTATTACATTGTGCTGTGGTTGCTATATCTTCTCTATATTCTTTTAACATTATCTATAATTTTACATTAACATGTGCAGCTGTTTTACCATTATTACCATTTTAAAATTATTAGTT
The DNA here is from genome assembly GCA_028023455.1 of Epiperipatus broadwayi. Lineage (NCBI taxonomy): Eukaryota > Metazoa > Onychophora > Udeonychophora > Euonychophora > Peripatidae > Epiperipatus > Epiperipatus broadwayi. The sequence goes on along the minus strand of JAQFVV010012439.1, from coordinate 4,797,887 downwards.
AAAAACTGAAGATATTAATATTACAAAGATCTTTCAGAAAATTACAATATTTAATTTGCATATAAAGTCAGTAGACATGCTTTCAGTTATCAATAGAAATTTATGAATTGTTTTTTTTAATCTGAGACAAAATTTATAAATTTATGTTAAATTAGAAAAATTATAGTTTATAATAAATTGTTTATACATTAAAAGGTATTTGTGCAATATTTTTGTAAAATGCTTATTTTAAAAATTAAAAAACTATGTGACTATAAGTACCTTTTTATTTTTTAATATTTATTTTTAAGAAGACACATCATCAAAAATGTTTCTTATGGCAAAGCCAAAGCAGTTTCTACTGTTTGAAAAGCTCTTCTTTTTATCTAGTACAGTAAATAAGTTTCTTTTAAAAGTTTAATTATAATTTTAATTATTATTTTTAAGTTTTATTTTCTTCTTTAATGATATCTAATACTAAATTACTTTGAAATTTTGGAAATATAATTCAAATAAAAATATTTCATCTACTAACTTTTTAAATAAACAAAATTATATACAAGAACAGATTCAAACATGAATAAAATTCTTACTGTGGCCTTTTCATAAAAGAAAGGGGTGAGAATTATTTGAAAGAGTTAAAGAAAAAATAAAACACTGTATTCAAGCTCGCTTGAAAAAAAATACTTCAGCCCTTTTATAACACAAGTTTTTGTTCCCATATTAAAAAAAAAAAAAGTTTAACCACAAATTTGTTTTTTATTTTTTTTTCAAAATTATTAAAGATTTTTGTTATCAATAAGTAAATAATATTTACATTAAGCTTTTAATATATAGAGGTTTGAACTCAGTCTTTCACATGACCCTCAACTATCCACACTATCTCATACTGCTAACACACTTGATCCCACACATGTTGAAAAGATAGCAAAAAACTAGTAAGTTACAGAATTTATGATCTTAAACAGGATACATCTATGTTAATAAGACCATTTGTTGTTTTTTGTAATTAAAAATTAATTTTTAAATCTTTAATAATAAATATTTTTATTTATTCTTATGCTTTAACAAAATTTGCTTTAAACATATGCATTTGATAGTGAATTTGTTTAGCTGAAAGTTCTTTGTTTTGAAGGCTTACTTCTGTTTATTTCTCACTTTAATTTATAATGTTGATATTTTATTTTAATACAATATAGAAATTAATAAATTCCATTTTAGCATGCTTGTTAATTCAAGATAAAATCATTTTAAGGATTGTTTATAAATTTGATGTTTATCATATTTAATAATTGCATTGATAATCCATAATTCATGAATTGCATTTAAATATTTACCATTGATAATTCATAATATATTTTTTAAACACTGGGGTCAAATTTCAGAGTATCACATGCAGCAATTTAATCCACATGAAAAGATGCTACAAATATCTAAAGAATTAGTATTCAGTACTTTTTTTATTTGAAGTATATAATTAATTCATTTATAGATCATTAATCCATGTTTCTAATAATGTAATGCTGATCAAATATATGATCAAGCAAACAATTTCTCATTCATAAACAAAATGATTTTCGTTAATTTTTGAATTAAAGTTCACATCTCTTCAAGCAACAAAGTTTATAGTGGCATATTTGAGTGGAAAAAAATTATTATTTAAAGTTTTTTTCTTAAGATGAGATAACTTCACAATATAGAGATTTAATATGCACAATTTTTGCAGTAAAAAGAACAGTTATTTTCCAATATTTTGAGGATAAATATTAGCAACTTATTTGAAGTTGGTAAACATAATTTTCCAAATATATCAGCTATTTGCTATTACTTTCAGTTGAAGAAATCTAGAAATTTAATTTCCATGAGTCGATTTATTCATTTTCCATTGACAGTTGACTGCAATAAGTGAGATTTTTTAAAATAATAATTGATTAATGACAATTTCTGGTTAATTTGCTGTTATTCATCATTTTCTTAGTATGATGAAAGGAAAGTTATTTTGCCCAGCAAAGGCAAAATATCTAGAATGGGTTGACTTAGCTAATTATGTTGTTGAAGAAAACAAAATGGCTATTTAAATTTTTTAACTTGTCTATCAAAATTTTTGGTGACTGACTGGTTTTTCCAAAATATAGCTTTCATACCAGTTGATCACCTGATGTCTGTATTACAAAATATTTCCCATTATGCATTGGGGTTTCTTATTTTTTCTGGAAAAATTTGGGAGGGTTGTCAAGGTTATTATTAGACATTTAAATGATACATGTTTAGATTTTTGAATCAAAATGGTAACACTTTTATGAATATCATTCAAAATGAAAAAGCAAATAATTTTAAACTTTTTCAATTACTTCATTTTTATTTCCAAGTTTAAAATAATTTTACAAACATTTATTTAAAATAAATTACAAATCTTTAAAAAGTTCTTAGATATTTATTTTAATTAAATTTAAATTGACCTTTTAATAAATAATATTATTTAATAAATATTCTAGAAAACTGAATTAATTTTTGATAAATCTCAATTTAACTATGTAAGCTTACACAGACACACACAAAATATAAAATTGTTACATTTTTATTTACCATTGTCAAACTTCCTCCACTCACAACTTTGATGCCATCCATTTCAGATAAATACAATGATTATTACTAATCATTTTCAAAACTAGAGATTGTTTTGAAAATGATTAGTAATAATCGTTGTTGTATTTATCTAAAGTGGATGGCGTCAAAGTTGTGAGTGGAGGAAGTTTGACAATGGTAAATGAAAATGTGACACTTTACTCTAGATAAATACTTTTTATATAATAAAGATGTATATGAGAGATAGTGACCTGTGCCAACTGATGAGTGCTGGTTCAGCATGAAATGCATCTTGGGGTCATTTGTCTTTTATTATATATTTAAGTGAATTTAAAAAGAATGGGGAAGTATGGAGGCATTTATTATATCTATAAAATATAAAATGTAAGAACTGTCTATTATATTTCTTAATAAAAAAATTATTTTAGATATAATTAATTTTATTTAAAATATTTTTATATTGTAATATTGGATTTATAATTTTATTCTATATTTCTATATTAAATTATTTGTCCTATGTGTCTGTTTGTTTATACAATTTGATAACTTTGTTTCTAAAGAATAATGACAAAAATATAAGTGTATATATTTTTATACAAGTGTTGATCATAAAATCTACTTGTGAAGCCATTTTAAATGCTTTACAAAATTATATTTTCTCTTAAGCATTAGTATGTGAGTCTTTTGAATTTATTAGAAGTATATACTCTTATCATTCTCTTTTACTTTCTTTGCATTTCTTCATAGTTGCTTATAATAATTCCTCTCATATACACTTTAATGCAAAAAAAAAAAAACAATTTAATAAAACTTCTTTATTTTCCTATCAGTTTCGACTGTCCAGCAGTCTTCATCAGAGCTGAACAGTTGAAACTGTCAGGAAAATAAAGAAGTTTTATTATAAAAAAAAATTGTATTAAAGTATATATGAGAGGAATTATTATAAGCAATATATAATTTTGAACTTGATATTTTATTACATAATATGCTATTTAGTCCAATGATGGCTATGAATATATTTGCTTAACTATAAAAATTTATACAATTGCATTGATACTGTAATGTTACAATATATATTTCCTACAGTTAATGATAAAACAAGCAAAACTCACTATCATTCACTTTAACTCAATCCTATCATAATGTACAAACACACAATTTCCACACAATTTTAATGATGATTACTATCTTTTTAGTTAACTATGCCAATATTATTAATAAATATGTATTAGATTAAGAGAAATGTCATATTATTATTAGCTCAAACACAAACTTTAAACATAGTTAAAGATTAATATATCATATTTATAATCTACATGTACATATATTATTCTAATGCTATACCTTTTTCCAATGCCAGTGTTATATTAAATAAATGTAACAAATAAAATCCTTCAATGATGGTTATAAATCTAGTACTCAATGTAAAACTTTCTACAATAGTGTCTCCTACTACATATGCTTTTCATAAAAGACCCTGATCTGTTAGAGGTGCTAAACCTTAAAACATCTGAACATCCATACTAACTTTATACTTATTTCTGTTTAATATAATATTTTAAGATTCACAGGCATTCTACTTGAACTTATGAACTCCTGAACAATAAAGCCATATGCCTTTTTTTATTTATTAGTCTTATTTTTATTTAATTTTACTATCTCTTTATAATAAACAAAATGATTGTAATTAAACAAAATGGAATATCTCAGCTTGTAGTAAATTGATTGATTTGCATAACACATTAATTGCTTGGAAAAAAATGTTTTTTTATTTATTGAAGTGAATAATACATTATTCATTTCAAGTTCTTGAACTTGCCAAGAAAAAAATCATCAAAAAATGATTTTACTTATTTAAAGTTCTTTTCATATTCATTTGACACTTTGTAATCTGTTTATTCAGCCATTGGTCAATGATGTAATATTGTTCAGCCTTACCTTGATTCTGGAGAAGACATAACTAATGTAGGAGAATACAGTGTTTCTTTACTTTTTGATTCCAAATAAAATTGATTCTCATTGATATTCTACAAAACACTATCTAAATACAACACATCCTTAAAGATATTTAAAACATTATCTTTATTTTATTAAAATTTCTTTCTTAATATTATTATAATTATTGTTATTCAGTACTATTATAAAATATTTTCATTTTTAAAATAAATACTTTTATTAATTCCCAGTCTTACACTTATACATTACACATGTACACATGTATTTCAGGAAATAACATACTTTTAAATAATAATAATTTAATTACTTAATAGAATTTATTAAATCCAAAACTTTTAATCTCACTCAAATATCATCCAAATAACTAACACTTTATTTAAACATTGTTGTAAATATTATTTTTAAAGGCATTCTATTTCTAAACAAACCAAAACTAAAACATTAACACATTTAATAAGCTATAACTGGAAAATATCTACCTAAATTTATTTAGTATAACTACTTTAAAACAATAGAGCCTAAGTTAATATTTTCTTCAGTTTAGATCGTTATATGATATTCTATGAATCTACCAACAAATGAAATATTTTTAATGATTATTAACAAGCATATTTAATAAACTGTTTTATTGACAATGTGGACATTTAATTAATATCTATATAACTTAATTAGAACAAAGAAACTGAGAACAAGCTTAGTTTTATTTAAGAAAAAAAATTTTCAATTATTATTATAAGTTATGTTTAACCCTTAGGGGCTTAAATATATGACTACAATACATATATATTTAAAAAATGTTTAATGTGAACAACAGAATGAAAAACTAAATGAAAATTTACTATTTCCAAAGAACAGATTTAATCTTTTGAGTGGTACCTGAAATAATAATTAAAAATGGAATTTGTTTTAGGGCATTCTAGAAGAAAAGTTATAAAAATATTGATGTGAAGTAATACATATAGGCATATGTGTATGTGCCTAGAAACCAATAATTTGTCATGGATAACAATAATAATAATTTGTCAAATGAAATAATTATAAATTTGAAATAACCATTTAATCATTTAAAAGGATATATAATACTTATTACTCAACTTTAATTATAACTGTATTTTAAAATATTGTCAATTCATGGATTTTCCTTTGTGAATTTTTTCCATGAGAACTTAATAAAAATAATTTAAAAACTCAGAAACTTTGTGTATAAGCATTTATTATTGTTTATGCAGGTTGTATGCTTCATTTATATAATTATTATTTATATTATTTTGTTGTCTTTAAAAAATCATTTAATGTATATATGCATGCAAGTGAACATATAGATATATAATTAACCAGAAGAAAAATTTAACAGATATTTTTAGCTTTATATTTAAACCATTATTATTAAATTTTATTTAATAATTTGTTTTATCTAATGATAAATGATTAGTAGGAAAACTAAAACAAATTATTTTTTTATAAGTTTTATATTTATTATTTACTGAACAACAAATAAATAAATAAATACTTTATTGTGGCATAATAATGTGTAATGTTCTAATATCATATCATAGTCAAAACAAAATAGAATATTTTATAATACATTGATTTAAACTATTAAAGCATATTAATTAATGACTGATAATTAATTCTATAAATAAATTTAACTATTAAATTCAAGTTAATAGTTTTATGTAAATTAGTGGATACATCATATAACAATTATAATTTAAAGTCTCAATGCAATTATAAACATGAAATTTAATTAACAAAAAATATAGATTTCATTTCTTTATTAGAATTCAGTAATTATTAAAAGTGAACTAATGTTTTTATGAAAAAAAATAAAATTAAATTACTAAGGCTGTAAATCTCAAGAATATGCGCATGAAAATGCAAAGAGTACGCTTGTGGTTAAGACCTGTAGAGGTCCCTACCTTCGCATTTTCACGTGCCTATGATAGAGTAAATAGAAATAGATTATGGATAAGTTTAGCAAATTTGGGAATGGATAAAGCTTTAATAGATATTATTAAGAAATTATATGAAAATAATTATTATATATATCAATTAGGGAATATAGAATCAGTTAAAGTTAAAAATGGGGTGGGACTAAGGCAAGGATGCCCTATGTCTCCTATTTTGTTCATGTTGTATTTGAGTGAAATGGAAAAAGCAATAGAAAGATTAGGAAGAGAGATAGAGATACTGTTAATAGGTAGTAAGGGAGTATATATTTTGTCAGGTCTTTTTTTGCGGATATATTTTTGTGTGCAGAAAAAAAAGAAGATATGGAAGTTATGCTGAGGAAAAATCAAATATAATGATGGTTAATACTGGGAAAAGAGAAGATGTAGAATTTTTATTGGGAAATATTGTGTGGTGAATAGATATAGTTATTTTGGAATTATTTTAAGTAATCAGAAAAATTATTTGGATGAATGGGAGAAAAAATTGATAAATGAAGCAAAGAAAAGAAAGGGATTGATAAAGAAATTAACAGTGTTTTCATATAATGAATATGATGTAGCTAGAATTATATGGAAAGGAGTTAACATATGGTAATGATGCATTATATGTTAGTAAAGGGATATTAAATTACTCAGAAAAAGTTCAAAGGGAAGTAGGAAGACATGCATTGGATGCAGAAGTATGGACAGCAAGGGATGCAATTCAAGGAGAAATGGGATGGTCAAGTTTTCATATGAGAGATGCAAAAAGTAAAATGAAAATGTTTGGTAGATTGCAGTTTATGGATAATAAAATAATAGCCAAAATAGTATTTAATTGGGTTATGAGTAAAGGGCAGGTAACAAGATGGGTGAGAAAGGTAATGTGGTATGCAAAAGATTTGGATAAAGAATTTATATCAGTATATTTATACAAAAGATGGAATGATTGTGTTAAGAGGATTGTTGAGTGTTATAGTAGTAAGGAATGGGATAAAAGAATAGATTTATTAATAAAGAATAGGGAAATAGAGAGATGGAGAAAGAGTATAAAGAGTAAAAAGAGTTTAAATATATAGAAAAATAAACAGAATATTAGGTGTGAGTTAATATATGATAATAGTAAGGAAAGTAGTTTATTGTTTAAGGCTCGAACGGGATCTTTAGCTACAAGAGCGTATACATGTAAATGGAAAAATATGGGTGATTTATTTTGTAAATTATGTAAGGAAGGAATAGAAAATATTAGGCATTTGTTAATTGAATGTAAATGCTTGAAAACAAAAAGGGTACATATAATGAAATTATGGAATAAATATGAAAAAAGTGATTATACAAAAAGTGAATTATTGGATTTTATGTTGGGGTTGGGAAAAGATAAGGGGGATTTAGATATAAAGGTTATATAGTTAACAAAGATTATGTTGTGGAAATGGGATAGAGCAGATTATGGGAAAATTTTGAGTGGGGAATGGAAAATAAAGTGGCTAACAGGTTTATCTGGACTTAATTGCCGAGATATTCTTGACTTCGTTTAAGGAGAAGCCACAATACATCACATCACATCACAGCATATTCTTGAGGTTTACAGCATTAGTAAATATTACTTAAGTAATCAATGTGCGTTTAAATAAATTTAAAATTAAATTAAAAAAATAAAAATTACTCAATAAATTATTTGTAATAAAATTTTACATAATTATCAAGCTTAAATAAATTTATTTATTCTTTTGTACTATTATAAAATTAAGTACATAATAAAAGGATTATTTAAGAATGAATATTAATATAACTTATTATTTAATATTTATAAATTTTTAAATACATTATATTTATATTGTGTATTACAATTTTGGCATCCAGTCAGTTGATGTTTATTTAATATATAAATATTATTAATAAATTTTAACATTATTTAATATAGACTTTGGATTATTTTATTAATAGAGCGTAATAACTGAAACACAGGCTTGTTATATACCTGTGGCTCTATCTTAATATATATATATATCTGAGCACTTATACTATATATGTGTGTAAAGATGATAGTCTGGACCAACTGATGATTGCTGGTTTAGCATGAAATACGTATATTGGTGATTATTTATCTTTTCAGCATATATGTGTTTAGGTGTATCAGTGTTATTAGATAGAGTGGAGAGTGGTGGGTCGTGTGAAAGTCTGTGCTCATACCCTAATATTACATATATTTAGACACATGTATAAATAAGCCTATGTTTCAGTTATTCAATATTAAAATTTCCTATGTTAAATTTAATAATAATATAATTTCTCATCTACTTATTGAAATTATTTTTATACCACTCATATTCTGAAGGTTCTGGAGGTTACAGCCTCCGTAAATATTACTTACTAATCAATGTGCGTTTAATAAATTTATAATTATAACATTTCTTAAATAATAAACATTTCAAGTAAATACTGTTTCTTAAATTGATAAGTTAATCCACATAACTAAATGTAGAGAAGGATTTTACTCATATCCAGATACAGTTAAAATAATTAAGAAACAAATATAATAATCACTTCCTCACCTTTAAAGTACTTAACTAACTTTTCTTATAAATGAAATATAAAAGAAAAAATTAAATATTATTAACAAATACCTATAACACTATTAATTACTATAATTAATTTCCAAAATAATTTACTACCATAATGGATTATGATTCAATTATTCCTATTCTTATATGGTATAGTAATTATTCAACCCTTCACTATAATCATTGAGAATGATGTAGAAAATTTAAATCAATTAATAATTTGAAATGTAATATCAAATGTCTTGAATAATCACCATCTTTTTTTTATCTATTATCTCAAATTATGTGTAATAATTCCAAATATGTTCAATCATTATAATATATATTTGGCCAAGATGATCAACAATGACTTGGGAATAAGAAATGAGACTACCAACACTTCATTAAATTTAAACAAACATTAACATTTATTATAGTAAGATTATACAAATTTAAAAACAATTTACAAATATTTTAGCCTGATGAGCAATATTTAAAATACTATAACAAAACCTTACAAAAAAAAATTAACTAAGTAATTATTACAAACTAAAATACTTCATACTTCAGTCCAAAGTAATTTACAAATAGGATCTAGTATATTGCAATACTTTACCCCATTATCATTAATATATTTTTTACTATTTTATTTAAAATATATATGAAAAAATATATACCCAAGTTGTCTATTCCCCAAACACAAATATTTCACAAATATATTCATTTACATTGCAACTCTTCCACCTTTAACGTTTATACAATATTATTGTCTAATTACAATTTTGTAAATTATATCTATTTCTTATATTTTATTATTTCATTATAAAATAATGCTTGATTATTTTAGCCATTTAAGATATGGCATTTTATTCCACTACATACAATAATAAAAATAAATATCTGCTATTCTTTCAATATTATATCACTTATACCTTATACTCTCATTTTATATTTTGATCTCATATATCAATAAAATATTCACAAAATACCTCTTCTTACATTCTTTAATATTTTATTTGTTTTATATTTTATCATTCTTGCAATAAAATTAACCTGTATTATCACCATTTGAAAGCCTATCTATTACCATTACTTTTTTTTCCATATGTCAAATGCGTTCACCGTGAAGCTAAGCCAGGCCAACTGCTTGGAAGCCAACTATGCTAACCGTTAGGTCACCAATGCTTGACAAATACTTATATCTCTTAATCATTAATATGATGTTTATATCAGTGTGACTTTTTGTGATAAAAATTGTGAGATGGATATCTTATAAAATTATAAAATCAATACCATGGACTAAATGTATCTTAAGACCAGATAGCATATTGAATCTACCTTAATTTTCTATCATAGCTACTATCATTGAACAATGTTATTTTTAAAAATAAAATGCTATTTATTATATAAGAAATATATTTAAACTAAAATTCTAATACTTATTTGAAATTTTCAACATATTTATTTTATCAATTGAACAATGCTATTTTAAAAAATAAAATGGATTTAATTTTTCTTTAAAGACAATCTTACTTTATAACTGATCATAAATGACAAGTACTTATTCAATACTTGTCATATTTGATCTGAATAAACAGATCCATATTACTACAGGATTACTAATATATATATATATTATATATATTACTAATATATATATATATTTCCACACCACTACTTAAAAATCTGACATTCCTTATAAAATACTTACATTGCATAAATTATAGTACATTACTTCTTTCATAACATCTAAACTTATCATTAATTCATTATAATGCTTTTAACATACCAAGAAGACTAAAGCCAAACAAATAGTTTTATGACAAAATTTATCATAAATATAATACATAATTTATCTTTAATTTGTAAAAATATCAACCATATATACCATTATACTAATGTACTATATATCATAATAAATGAATTCAATTCTTTGTCATATATTTCCATTTAAGTTTATATATTATAAATATCACACATCTTTATTTACCTGATTCCATGCTTAAAATTAGATGCCAATATCTTATATTTTATTAAAATATTATCTTAATCATGATAGTTTATGATTATCATCATTATCACTTCTTCCACAATATGGAATTATAATCAATAAAAAAAAATTTTTATACAAAAAATTTAAATATTTAAATCTAATATGAATATAAAATAAATAATTTTAAAAACTCAATAGTATATTAATATTATAGTGAATTCAAATAAAACAATACAAATAAAAAGTTTTCTTCAACTCTTTGAAATAAATAAAAATCACAACACTTAATTGGGAATATGGTTTCCATGACAACATCAACAACCAACTGTTGTCCTCTTTTTCATTCCCCTCTGCACTTCACCCTTACTTATATCATAATTTGCAAATAGATAAAAATTCAAATTATAATTATTTATCAACTATAATAGATTCTTATAGCATAAGTTCATCCTTTCATTCTATGACAACTATACAATTACTTCACAATTTAGTAAATTTATTTTACTATATATATTGAACCGTGTTTGAATATGAGTATTCGAAACACCGGTCTCTTAGGCAGAGAAGAACATACTCGGAGAGTATGTATGCCCAAACGATAGCTATAAAATATATAACTAGCGTTACATTTCCAGGACATAACTTCTGCTCGGCTGTTGAGTTCAACACCAAGTTCAAAGCACCTTTTTTTGTTTGTGTATAAACACGGGCGCCAGCTATCTATTCAAGGATGAATAAATAACGCACTTTGAGCAATGGCTACTAACCCAATGCCTAAATCCGCAACTAGCTCAGCTGTTTGTAATCACTAATAGATTATACTTAATTAGTGATTAAAAGAATTAATAAAAGAATTTGTTAAAAAGAATTGATAAAAAGAATTGATAAAAATAATTTGGTAAAAGGATTGATAAAAAGAATTGACCGACAAATAAAGTTTAATTTTAAAGATAATTTATTAACTAACATTTATTTACTAAATTTAAACATTCTAATAAAACACACGCATATTTTAAATTAACATTTCTAAACTAGTTTAAATATTCTTGTTTACTTTCATATCAAAACACTGGTATTTATCTAATTTAACTAATAATATTGATATAAGGATCACGCACATATTAACTCATGCACACACACATAATAATATTAAAGTATTACATAGCATTTGAAATTTAATCACACACATCAATAGTTCATTTATGTATGATATCGAGTTCATATAATTAGACTCTTGGAGGATTCGCACGAATTAATGAAATGCAATGGCTATTACAGTATAATGAAAATAAGCAAATGTTTTACCTAGGATTTTGAATGTTGATGTAGAATTTTGTTTTTTGGAGGCTGCTTTCGGTGAGGATATTTCCATTATAAATGCTTACCAGCCGGCTGGGACTTTTCCTGATTTTCACGATTATTGCTATCGGAGACAAATAGATACTGACGGAGATTTTCTAAGATGTTAAGCTGACATTATTTCACGGGCAGATCTGCTGTTTTCTCAGACATCTGGGCTGGAGGTGAATGTGCGTTCCAAAATATTCTCAGCACTGCATTTTGTTTCTTAACTGACTCAATTAATTTCCGAACTGCACTCTCTCAATAATTTTGTGAACTGATTGTCTCAACTCAATTAAGTTGTGGAATGAATTACTGTCCGATAAAAAAGGTCTATTTATACCTGCGCCTTGTTGTCTTTCTGATATCTCCAGCAAAGATCTGTTGTCGAATTGATAATCATTTGATAAACGTGTTTTGAAAGATTGCTTAATTAGTAATAGCCATGCAAAAATGTATTGTTTTATATTAATTAATATCTAATAGCCATTGCCGTGTTTTTTAATAATAATCTTCTTTAACTTTATAATAACATTTATTCTATTGTTGACAATCGCACATATATACGGTCATATATTAGTTTTAACATTATTTTTTCTTTAATTAAACTTGAATGAACAGAGATTTAACCCTTTAAATTATATTTTTACGAATACTAAAAAAAAACTATTTAATTCTTATCTTTTTCAAAAACAAGCTGCAATAAACTCTCCAACATTTAATTTTATGTTTTTCTTTTATGAAAGATTACTTTAATAATAATTTTAGATAAAATTATATGTGCCTATATCAATATAGGTACAATATTAAAAAATTTCATTTCTTTCTTTAAATTTCAAAAACAGATACTTGTAGAATTAGAAATTCTACCATTATTCCTTCACATAATCAGTATAAAATAAAATAGTTGATAAATTATAAATATAGAAATTATATTAGTCAGTAACTATTAACTTTTCTTATGCAATTATCATCTTAACAATGTCATAAATAAATTCATAACTTTAAATATTAATAGTCATAATGAATATAAATAATTATCTTTGTCACTAATAAAGATAAGATTTAGCAGAAAATGTTTTCTATCATATAGTTTACAAAAATTATTAAGAAATACTTTTCTTACATATTTCTTTCATTTTAAGCAGCAAAAATGTTTCAATAATATTCAATTTCTTTTATTGGAGTATATTTTATTCAAGCAAATCACAGGTTTGTAGTTAGCATATATAGAGCACCAATAATGATAATTTACTTTTCAGCCCATAATGAAATTTATTATCAAACTTCTTAAAATTAATTCCCACATATTTAGAATTATTATTTCACTTTTATTACTTAAAAAAATAATAAAATTTTAGTAAATTTACTTTTAAATTTTAGAAAAGAAAATGCAGTTTCCTCTACCAATGATTTTTTTTTTTATCGCCTGCTTACTCTTATTTATAGGTAAAAGTTTACAATATATGATTGGTCAATTATCTTCACATGTCTAGTTAAAATGAATATTAATTGCAATTTACAATTTTAAAAATTAATTAAAACTAATATTATTAGATCAATATTTATCAATTTTAATAATACAAAATTTAAATTATATTTTAATGAGAAAATATTCTTTATTTAAATTCAAATGTTAACACCTAAGTTTTATAATTTGCACTATTATTCTAGTTATTGATTTTATGAACTTTTATGACATTTATATTATTAAAAGTAACATTTATTATTTATATAATTAACAAATTGTCTACTTTAACAGGAAATAAATTTCGTTATTATTAAATCAATGTATGTGCACATCTATTAACACACATCTAACTCCCATTTATTTTATCATTAATTAAATAAGTTTAAAATAACAAATAATAATTCTCAAATTTATTGTTAATAACTATAAAAAATATTAATTTTAGTTATCACGATTACTTATTGAAGATACTTAACATTATTTTAACTCAAATTTAACACTTATAAAACAATTAATTTATCTTCTATAAGTTAAATAATAGGTTTTTTATCAGTCATTACATAAAATTTTACATTTTTACTAAAACTGATGTTTAACAATATCTATACAATAATGAACAAAGAGAAAGGCTACAATATATGTAAACTCTTGGGGTACATTATCTATTATTACACTATATATATATATATATATATCACTTTTCCTTTTAATCCAAAAGATACCATCTTAATATATATTCAGATGACTAGACAGTTTTCTAGTTCTGCATGGTCTCTGTTTATTTGTTAGGTCAGGTGGCACAGGATTCTGATTTGGTTTGTTTTGATCAGGTGATAGACATATTTTGGATGGGTGTCCATATATTTGTGATAGCCAATTCATCACTCTAGATCTGCAAGTTTATGGCTCTTTTCTATGTTTCTTTGTCTGCATCTGGTGTGCTGTTCTCAATAGCATTTCTGTATCTGGGATTGACTTTTTGATAGCACTTTTCTAAATAGCTTACATTTCTGCACTTACATGTCTGCAAAATGGCATCCCAACTTCTGTCTTCGCTTTAGCAAGCTATGTGGTAATGTGCCTGATGATAGTTGTTTTTCCTATTTTCTTTTAGGTTGTTTAGTGCCCAGACACTGTTCCACTTTAACACTACTTTTATGCTGCAGTCTCACTCCAGATTTCTTTGTTAGGTAACAACATTGTCAGCTTAGGTTTAGGGGTCTTCCTAAATATTTCTGCCAGACATTTTCCACTTCTATGTTGGTGAAGCACTATATCACATAGAGCATTCATATTTCTAGTGTTCATTTTTTTAAAACTTGACCTCATTATTTGGATTGCTTTCTCAACAAGTCCACTTGACTTGGGATCATCATAGTATGGCATCTGAATGTGCTCTATCCTTCTTTATTTTATGTATACTTCAAACATTTTGAAAGCGAACATAGCTTTATTGTGAAATAGCAGCATATTTAAAATTCCATAAACAGTAGAAATCTGACAGAATTTTAATGGCTACATCTATGTTTCTCATTATTTTATACTGTCTATTGCTATAAGTATCTATGAGTTTCAAAATTATATGTTCCTTCTATAATCTGGCATGGTCAATGTGCATTTATTGCATGATTTTTGGGTGAGTTGTCATGAAATGTATTTTCTTCAGTAGAAAATTCACCATTGTTTGACATGTTTCATATTTCTCCCACCAGACATATCTACAAACTAGGGCCATTGCTTTTACTATTCTGGGGTAGCAACTGGTAAATAATGATTGCTTAGAATTATTATCTTGTTGTCCATGAGGATGCAGCTATTATTAATTGATAATAGTGCAGAATATATTTTGTGGCCATTCTTTTGGGATCCACATTTATAAGACTTGGTAACTTGGATTTGCTTTGATATATTCTGCCATTTTCCTATTGTTGATAACTTTATATGCTATATCATCTATATAGTTCACACAGACATTGGATGTAGAGTTTTCAACCTTATCTAGTGTTGGATGGTACAGCCTTTCCTGTAGCTCAGCTCATAATCAGGCAGAAAGTTCAGCCAGCATATCATTTTAAGATTTAAGCCATTTTACCTTTTGTTAATAATCCCAGAAATAGTTTGTGAACACTCTACCAAAAACATACTGATGAAATTTTTAACCCCCAGATATTAATGGTCTGTAAGAGAGGGAGGTTGTACATGAGGGATGTTATGTTATAATTTTACATTTTTGCTACTGTCCAAAAAAATATTGAATAAAGAATTTCTTGTTATATTTTTAAATATAAAAAAAAAAGATTTTTTTAATTCGGATAAATTATAATGTAAAACTTCTTACATTAATTCATACTGAAGTGGTGATAATTTCTTTTATTATGCTATAAAGAATGATTTATTTTCTGTAGATCTTCAATTTAAATGATTCATTTCACCTGATAGAATTTAATTATAACAAAGCAGCAAATTATTTGTTTACATGAATAATATATACAATAAATGTATATTCTGATAAATCAATTGCACTAAATTAACTTCTGATATATACAATTATTTTAATTACTTGTTTATTTTCATACAATCAATAACAAACGAAATATTTTAAATTTATTAGTTTTCTTTAACTTCACTTCAACTCCCCACCCCACCCCCACCCATAATCAAATGCTTTTAATTGAAGAATGACTCTAATTCTGCCTTTTGTTGTTCCTCAATTTTATTGATCCATTCATTGCTCGTAGAATTTAATCATCGGAAACAATTAACAAGCTTTAAAAATCCAGATCGGAAGCTGAAAAAAAAGTAAGAATCATATAAATATAAATATCCAGACATTTTATTTTTTTAATATATATCAAACATATTCATTATATATATATTAACTATATTATCAATGCAAGTAAAAATAAATATTGATTCTAGATAAAGCAATATGATCCCATTTTGAGTTTTAAATGTTTCAGCTAATGACCTTATATGTGCGCTTACTTGTTTGTTTAAAAGAAAGGTAAACAAACCGACGTTCAAAACGCCCATAAAAATAAATATGATACTTCCCCCATTAGGAAGGAAGATGATATTTTATTCCATAGTATTTTATTATTTTTACAATAATTGCATTGGCATTCATTTTATTAATTCAAATTAACCGAGGATATTCATCTCCAGCAATAATAGCTAGAAACACATATAATAATAAAACTGAATGATCAGCTAGATTTGCTATATAGATTAGTTACCTATAAAAAGTTATAAGCCCGTTTGTGAACTAAATAAAATGCCATGGTTCACCTGACTAAACATGAACATTCGATCTTGGCATGGAAGGCACATGGATTAATTAATCTACCTGGTGTCCCTTTGCTTCAGTCAATATGAAACATTTTAGAAAATGTAAATATTTAAAGAGTTTAATTGTGCTAAGCTATATGAGCAAATCCAATTTAGTATCCTGTATTAAAAACAACATTCAAAATACAATTAACTTTACATATTATTCTACACAAACAGAAATAAATATAATGTCATGTGAAATTTACCAAGTCTATATTAAATAATAATTGAACTGCCCTCTAGGTCCCACATGCAATATTAAAATATTATTTGTCATTAAACATAGAAATGCATAAACATTATAGGATGAACCTGATTTAAAGATCAACTGTACAACAATTTATTTTATTTCAAAATTTCAACTTAAATTAATCAAATATGTTTAAACCTTTTCTGAAATAAGATGACAAACTTTGAGATGATAAATAAGCTCTTAATATAAATATATAGTAGTGATGTGCTAGCTCAAAAGTATTGCAGTTTTTAAGAATACATGGACTCACTCACGAAGATGTTTCACTCAATCTTAAGGATGCTTTTATAATTCCAATTTTTAAAAGCAATTGGGGGGGGGGGGGGGACATGGAATAAGCAAAATTACAATTATCATGAAACATCATTATTATCCATTAAAGCAAAGGTACTTCACGAATTTCATTGAATATGTTACTTTCGGTCATAGATAAATAATTACAACAGACATTAAATTTTAAAATCAAAAATATTAGAGATATGTTTATTGTTGCCAAGCAAATGGAAGAAAAGTGTCGAAAACAAAAGACTGATTAGTGTAATTTTCATTGCATCTTTATGAGAGTGGATTAGTAAAAATTAGATAATCTCAAATCTAATAAATGATTAATAAAAATTATTAATATACACCTGGGTCTCATTTTACGCAATAGATAGGTTCCTCAGAAAACATGCGCAAACAAAATCGCACAAAAATAGATGTAACTTACCTTGAAAAAGGGGGGATATGAACTGTGATTTTTCAAAAATCGCGTAAAAGCAAAGCACTAACGTAAAATTACTTTAAAATTCGTGCAAAAAAAAATAAGGAAATAAAATATGACTAATAAAAAATTTCAAATTTGAAAAAATTGATACAAGACAAACTTTTTTTAACTATAATATTTAATTTTATTCAAAACTATATTTTTATGCATAATTTACAGTAATTTACATTTTTTATACACATTTTAATTATTATAGATATTTGCCGATAAACAGGTTCATTTGCAAACTGGTAAAAAATCAGATTCTTCACAAGAGGAAATACAACTAGCGCCAACATCACTCTCATGTTGTATTAATGGTTTTCTGGTGACAATGTAATTAGTAATTAATCTAACAACTAAAAATTAAATTCTTATTTTTGTCTTTAATTTTTTAATTTTCAATTTTAATTGTGCCCACTGCTATTACTCACCTTTTAAAAATAAACTTGCGGACACTAAATGATTAATAATTGATTACGTTCTTTTTAAAAAAGCAAAAACAGAATGTGATTTAACCTTTGTGCTGATGCTTACGAGACCTTGCGTTGATGATTGATGTCACTCTAATTCTGTCATTTTTAATGCTACAATAGACATTATGCACTAGTTAGCTAGGTTTTAAAAGTTCTGTAAGATGCTGCCATCTCTTGAATTATTTTACAAGTAAAAAATCAATAAAACTGCCAGTAAAGCCTATCAAAGAAAAAAGCTTGTCGGTGATTGGCTCTTAGCCTTCAAAGATGGTCTGATTGGCTGGCAAGGACAAAGAAACCGCATAATCAAAGAAAAATGCTAAGATTTTCAATTCGAAAATGATAAACAAATATTTTAGACTATTATAAAAGTATTTTCTGACCAATTATAATTATTTTAGTAAAATAATGCTAAAAATAAAATTATTTAAAAAAAATATTTAAGATTTTAGTAAAAATATTTAAGATTTTAGCAAAAAAAAATTTACGTCAGCAACTCTTTTTAATTCGTTACTAAGTTTAGCTTTTAATTTGCCGCTATGGAATATTTCTACAAAAACAAATAGAAATTTATTTTTGAAAGAACTTTCGTTCACTTTCATAACCTGACAAATTATTAATATACTTTTTATAAATGAATCTAAAGTGAATATGATATTAAAAGGTGAATATATTTTGACAATTGTCTTTGTCTTGGCCAATTAAAAGTCTTGATTTTTAACTCACTTGGGCCAATAATATAATTAGCAGTCAAAAGGTTAAAATGCAAAATTAACATGCACAATGTTTGAACAAATTTACATTATAATCTTGTAAAATTTAATGTGTGTATAGATAAAATGTGGAAATCATGATTTTAATTTCATTATTGCATAAAATCTTACTATTATAAAGCACTGAAAATATTGATATTACTAAGATGAAAGTCGAATTCTGATAATGTGCTATTACTTTCAATATGATGTAAGTGTGCAAAATTTATTATTTAAAGTAATAGTGCATTATCGGAGTTCAACTTCCGGAGAAATGTGAATTGCGTAACTTCAAAATCGCGTTAAATAAATCCGCGTAAAAAGAGACCCAGGTGTATTTCCATTAGTTGGTTTGTGCCAAAATTGTGAGAGCAACAAGTGTGACACTCATCAATTAAACTGTAGTAATTTGCCATCTATTTAATATACACCAAACAATAAATATAAGAATATACATGAGATTGTAGTTTGGACAATTCATGAGTGTTGGTTCAACATGAAATGTGCATCTTGGGATCATACATCTTTTTTACATGTCCTTAATCATATCTTTATGATTACATCCCTCACAAGATGTTAAAAGCAGATAAAAACTAGTCCCTACTTCTCGTAAGAATGGTGTAGTGAAAATTACACTACAGAAATATTATTCACAACTGATTTACATATTTCTTTTATTAATTTAATCAATGCATTTGACTCAGATAATAGGATAAGTATATGGCATTGTTTGAAATTAATTTGTTGCTCTCCAAAATTTATTGATATTATACAGATTCTGCATGATGGAAATGAGTGTTAATCCTTCAAAGGTGTTTTATGAGATGACTTGAAGCCACTTCAAGTCGCTTGAAATTTCGTTAAGATTTTGCACTCTTTTTAAAGGTTAAAAAAAGTTCCGTAAAATGCTGCCCTCTTCTGAATTATTTTACAAGTAAAAAATCAATAAAACTGATGTTGAAGATCTAACAAAGTAAGAGGGCTGTCAGTCCTTGATGCTGATTGGCTGTTACCATCAAGGACAAATAAAACTGCTTGTCAAAAACGAAATTGCTACGATTTCTTTTCTTTCATTTTGAAAGTGATAAATGAATGTTTTAGACCATTTTAAAAGTATTTTTTGACATATTATAAATTATTTTGATAAAATATGCTAAAAATAAAATTATTTTAGAAAAATAGTTAAGACTTTAGCAAAAATTATTTACTTTCCACAACGTAAAATTGGGAAAGAAATCACTGACATCAGCAAAACTTTTTAGTTGGTGAGTAACGTTCGTTTTAGATTTGCTGCTATTGAATATTTTTATAATTATAAATAAAAATTTATTTTTGAAAAAACTTTCATTCACTTTCATAACCTGACAAATTATTAATATACTTTTTACAAATGAAACTAAAGTGAATATAATATTAAAAGTTGAATATTTTGATGGATGAGTTTGTGAATTGACCAATTAAAAGTTTAGACTTCTACCTCACTCGGCCAATAAAATAATCAGCGCTCTAAAAGTAATAATACAGGTAAAAAATGAAAAGTGGTGTTAAGCAATAATCTATATTTGCTCAGAACACTTTTTCAGTTTTTATAAGTGATCTTTAAAATTGTTTGTAGTTGGTTTAATCAAACAGGGAATTTTTAATTTGAATTAATTGAAAGTGAAAACAAGAACTTTCTTTTTGCATTTTGAATTTACAGTATGCTGCTGATTATGCTATTTTTCCAGTTCAAAATATGATTTTCTGAATATTCTTAATGTTTTGAATACAAGATACAAAAACTTTTGTCTATTAATTAATATTCAAAAAAATTCTTATCAGTTAGTGATAGAAGAAAATTCCTTAGCAAAATTAATTTGATTAATGTAAATCATTTTAAATATCTTGTTAGCTTTATAAGTAGAAATGTGAACTTAGATAATGATATACAACACAGACTCCAATGTGCTGCATTTAACAAGTCAAAAAATAGTCCTCATCACTAATAAGTTCTTCAGTTTTAATGGATGTGATATTATTGAGTTCATTGTTGTAAAATCACACCTTCCTTGCATTAGACATGCAAAATTAAATAACAATGAAAGATTTCCTAAAAGGTTTTTATGGTGAACCTGAGCACAGTTTTCATGGAAAAGGTAAACCCTCATCTACATTATCAAGTAACCACAAAAATATGGACCAGTATGTTGTATGTTAATTTGCATATTAGTTTGTATAGTCATCACAAAAAATCATTTCTAAAATAGTTTCTCTCCCTTTCTCGTCATTCTTTTTTCTTTTTTGGGGGGAGTTGCAATGACCATATTTGTTTATGATTGGCTGTTTATTATTACTTGAAGTAAGTAAAAATATTATTATTTAATAATCAACAGATAAATGTCTGAAAGTTTATGATGATGTCATTTTAATTGACGTTAAAATGTTGGACTATATTTATCATCTAGTTTAAAATTGTTAAATGTTTTTTTTTTTAATTCAAACTTTATATCTTTCTATATGTGTCAACTGTTAAAAAAAGATATATGTTAGTATCAAAGACAATACTTTTAACTATATTCTTCATCTTTGCTTTTCAGGCATTATTGGTCTAATCAGTGATATATATTACAGGAATTGAATTAGTGATTTTTAAGATTCATAAATAATTCATTTAAGGTCATGATCTAATTAACTACACTTAACCAAATAGTATAAATGATTAGACCATCAATTTAATTCAGTATTCATGAATTTAAAGGTCAATTCTTATGGTAGTTATTACTGGTCAAGACAGCAATAGAAGAAGAATTAAAAAATTTCAATACCATTTGAATTGTATTTTATTATAACATATGAATGGCTGAATATACGTTGAAAGGTATAAATAAAGTTTGATTTCTTTCTAAAACCATTTAACAATTTCAACTAGATTATGGAAATAATTCAATATATAATTCTAAGTTAACTGACAAACTATTATAGTTTATGGCCAGTTAGCTTTATATAATTTTTGAATTACAATATCTATTTATTTTATTTATTTATTAATTGGGGGAAGGGAAGAAGGGGAGAGTAAGTAAATGTATTATTTTAACTATAAAAAAACTACACACATACAATAATTATTTTTTTAAGGCAACCTTGCAAGCTAGAATCATTTAAATTATTAAAGTTTCAGATTTTAAGGATTAATATTTTATAGTCAGTTTATAGTCCCTATTTCTTATCTTCGAAGAAAAAGACATTGTCTAAAATAACTACTTTTTGTTATTGCTGTACGTGCATTCAAAATCACTTGAAATACAATTAAATTCAAGTAAACACACATATATGTATATATAAAATTTGCCTAATGGCAGTAGTATGAGTACTAAATTTTTATTATAAATCTTCCATTAGAAAGTTATATGGTTAGTAACAAAAACCCTCTTATTATTAAATAAATTTACAAGTATGTATTTTCAATAAGTCAGTCTAAACTTGACAAGAGTGAAACATTTATTTAGTCAGAGTTAAAAATAGTCAAAATATAAGAATATAAAACCATATTTCTCCAACCCTTCTATCATAATTAAACCCACACATGTATATATTAAATGAATACAAACCAATATTAGAATGTTTTAATAATGCTACCTATATTTAAAAACAAAGTCTTTGTGTTTCTTTTACATATGTTGTGTGATTCATACTTTGTGTTTCCAAATACAACTAGCGCTATTGAAACATTTTAGCATTGGTTTGCATTCATTTATTATATATGGGTTTTATATAGCGTTTAGCAATGCTAATTTATATGCATACATGTATTGATTTAATAAATAAAAATTAAAATACTTTTGGTTTGCTTTCATGATTACATTAATCACTTACTTCATGCTAAATCTATGTTTAGTGTCAGTGAAGTAGATATGGCAGAATAATAAGACAGACCGAGATATTTTTTATCTCTATTTTTTTTTTCTGAAAGGTTTATTAGACTTTAAATTTGCATGTTTACATACAGTGATAAACTAAATTTATCTATATTCACAATGCATATTTTGATTTTAATGTAATTTTACACCATAGAACTTTATTATCTCGGAATAAATTTTTAAATTGACATGCTCACATGATATGATATACAATGACATACTTATGATATTAATAAGCACACTAAGTTACAACCAAATGACAAAAAATAATAGAGTCATTTTCATCAGTCACCCAAATTAATTCAATGATTGACTGTTGACCATAGTCCCACATCACAATACACTAAAGAACCCAAGAAGCGAGTTATTTCTAACTCAAACTTGGATTCCAATGGCCAAAATTCCCAAAGACTTGCAAGTCCAAAGAGTAAGAGTCCATAAAAAAATCTATCCATATATGTTCCATGACTGGCATCAGTGAAATGTCCACTGTCCAGACCCTTCTTTGAGATGCAGTAGACTACTTAGTCATCTCAGGGTAAATTGCATGCTGAAGCTTTCCTTCCATAATTATCCCATCCTGTATTAAAATTCTTAGATAACTCCACTGTGACTCACATTTAATATCTTTAACTTTTATATTCACAATGATGACAAGTCACAACCATACTTCAAATTTGTTCTGCCCCCATCTACCTTTGTATTTATCATCAATTACTAGGTATCGATCTTGGTCAAAATAAACATTAAAATCTGTTTCATCTAGTTCATCAAGACCTGTGTTTCTAGATTGCCCTACTCTAGATTCAAATTGTCAATTTCACATTTATGTTCTAAATCCTTGCCATTAAGATGTCCATCACTTTTTTTTTTACTTATTTAGAAACTATCTAACCATTTTTACAATAAAATATGCTTCTGATAAACATGACAACTGTCTATACAAACCCTAATAATTAACAGGAAAATAGTGTCCATGTTCATTGTAAATACTGCCATTTTTATATATAAAACGATAATCTTGGATAAAAATAAAAATTGCTGTATTGGGTAAGTTTGAAAGTACAATTTTTTTCGATCTAATATACTATTATGCTAGAATTTTCTAGCATTATGCCTATTATCAATGTAAATCTACATTCGGAAATCAAAGCAAATAATAGTAATAAAAACATTTTAAAAAATACTATGGAGACAAATTCCTCTAATACCAAAACTGATTGCAATAATTTTATAAGTAGTAAAATTTCTTATTCTAGTATTGTAAGTGCTAATAATGAAAACGAAGCTGAAAAAAAAACAATATTACAAAACATTTCAGACATTTATAATTTTGAAGATGACAATTTGCGCATTCCAGAACAAAATATTAATGAAAAAAATAATCCCTAATAAAGATAATTTTGTATTAGTCAATGAAAAATTCAATGCATCTGTACCAAATACTTTGTTAATTAAAATCGTTTCAAAAATGTTAGAATGTTAATATTAGTGGTGACGGACATTAATATCGTGTTAATTCCCGATGGACGACTTTTATAAATATATAGCAGAAAATATTTGTGGAGGTTATTTTATAAAATTTTGGCACACCCTAATAATCGTTATATAGTTTTAGAGTTTAATAATATCGCATAGAAACAAATTTTTTAAAAGAATATTCATTTCCTAAATAACAAATTTATTTGTTATATAAATACAAACAAATAGAACTGGAAGAGTAAATCAAAAATTGCCACATTAATTTCACTAGTCACGATTTATAATCTTTACTAACTAATTATGAAAAAAACAGTAACTTCAAATATTTTCTTCAAAAAAGAGCCACAGTCCCTTTCCTAATTAATACTGCTATATTTGACATCACATTGAATAAAAATATTCAACTTTATGATATATCCACACTACACTCCATGAATAGTTCACCTCTTAGCATCACATTTAAAGGCATTCCCCCATAATGTTTTTTTTTTTTTTTGCAAATCTCAGGAACATCTTATCAAAACATCTCCAAATCACATTTGTTTTAGAGTGTAGTTTCAAAAATACAAAGAACCATCAATGCTCAAAGAATATAAGATCACACAATAAGAAAAAATTACAAATAACCTCAGATATAACATTCCCAGATATTCAACTGTTGAATAAGGACAGCCACATTGAACATAACAGTTTCACATCAGTTAAAGAAATAATATTAAAAAGACAACAATGAAAAATCATTCCATCACTCATCACTCCTGGTACTCAAAAAGATATGTCTATAACTGAATCAAATACACAACCGATATTCCACTAAGTGACAATATGACTGATATTGATGAAGAAAGAGGTACATTTCTAAAAGTTGGGGAATAAAAAAATAAAAGGCAAAAAAAATTGAGATAAACACATACTAAAAATAGCACAACAAATCTCAGAGGAAAATAACTCACATAATAATCAAGATTCTGTATCATTAATACACATTACCAAAAAAACTAAGTTTACCCATTTAACAGTAGAAAACCCTACATTTCCTGTAGTAGAAATAAAAATTCAACAAAAATTAAATATCAGCAAAACCATCACATCTCAAGAACAATCTTCTTTCTTTCATTGTTGAAAATGATACAAAAAAAAGTATTAAGAAAGAAAAAAATCTAATATTACATTTAGAACCCAGTGTGTCACACAAAAAAACACTTTCACTTCCCATCCTATTTTCCAAGAAACAAAATCAATCACTCCAAATATTATAATGGTATAGCAAAATTAATATCAAACTTGATTTTTAAAAATTATGAAAACACAGTTGACTGAAAAAACCCAAAACCTTTTTTGTTCTGTATTGAAAGTAAAAATAGTTAAGTCATTGCGGTTTATTCTAACAAAATGATTAAATTAAAAAATAGAAATTTAATTATTATTTTAATATTTAAATACAGTATGAAATCCAATACATATAACAGATAACACTTAGTCTTATGCACTGCCTCACACAGTTCAACTCAAATATGACTCTCTTAATTTAAATAAAATATTCACATTCAAAAATTAACCATATAGATATCTTAATAAATTTGGATTCCTCAAGTTATCACAGTCTGATGTATCTGCAGCTGAAGTAGGAATGATTATCCACCACAATTCTCCATTTAAGCAATTTAAAATTTTATATCTTGAGTCCAATGTGAGCATGGTAACACACTATCATACCTCTCTCAAAATAAACATTATCACAGTATACCTTTACAACAAAATGGAATTAATATTGAGATTAATAAGACAGATAAATTTGCTTATTTCTATTAATCCCTATCCCATAATTTTAATTGGTGATTTTAGCATGCCATATTCAACTTTTATAAATAAAAAAATACTTCCATCAGATTAATGCCAGATTCATGAGAGCAGATGGATTCTTTTCCACAAACTTCTTTTTTTCCTACAACAAAAAATACTTCACACTAATAGATATTCTTTTCTACTCTCCTGACTTTAATTTTTTTATCAATCCAACATTAATATCAGTAAGCTTTTCAGACCATCTAGCACTGGCAATTAAAATTGAGTTAAACTTGCAAAGTCAACCAGTATTTAGACTTAACAACACTATTAGATTACTTCTAAAATCCATGACACCTGAAGCTGTCTTTTCAGAAATTTACATTTATTTTTAAAAAAAATAAACATTATGGAATTAAACCCTGTAGAATCATGGTTCACATTTATAAACATCATCAAATATATAAATTTTTATACTAGAAAAAATAACCCCCCAACTAGATTGGTAAAGAATTTGATACAATACATCTTCAACTAAAAAATATTTTCCCTTCAACAACATCTTCCTTTAATCATAACTCAAACAAAAATACAAACACACACAACAATTCTTGCCTAATATTTCTATCTAATAAAAAGTCAAAAATATATATGGCAGATCCTCATAATTGGTCAAAAGGATATAAACCAAAAGCAACAATACAAACATCCATCTTGAAAGATTCAAATATTATAACTGAAGAAAACATGCTTCTCTTATACACTAATTTAAATCACAAATTTCAAACTTATTCCTTTTCCAAACATGCCCCTTTTTATTTGGACATTATGTTGAACATCATGGAATTACTAAATCTGATATTGCCCTTAAGTTAAACAGCATTCCTGATAATACTCATCCAGGATCTCATAATACCCAAATTCCTACTTAATCATCTCAATCACTTCACAATTCCAATAATTCACAATTCAATTAATCATTTATCTAAACAAATTCACATAATTCCATAACTTTATCCTATCTCTATGGTTTCCTTCCTTAAAAAAATATTCTTTATTTCCTCTTGGACAATCTTATACCCATATCCATGACTACATTCCTTATTAAAAGAGTTGAATCTTTTATTAGATAAAATCCAACTACTCCTTTTCCATTATCAAAATTTCTGTTTACAAAAAAAAGTAGCTGTACAATTAGATATGAGATTCACATTTGACTCAATTCCTATACCTAAACTATTTCAGGAATATAATATACCAATACAATACCTCTACATACTGGCAAATCTACTTATAAATAGAGAAGTTTGCATAACTCTTTATTGAGATATTATTTTATATAGCGCTATGTTTTTATACTGTAATAGTGATATTAGCGATTAAGCCAATGCACATGCACTTTTTTTAAAGATAAATTATAAATGAATACTCTCACTTTTCCAGATACAAGGTATAGTTTTTTAGAAAATATGGAATGAATCCACCCATCCTTTTGACCTAAACATTTATGTATGGACAAATCTTAAGCGCATGGAAATGAGAGCATGAAGATGTTAAGCAATCACTTTAAATTACATTTATTATGCTTGAACGAATGATGCTTGCAAAATCTTTACAATTTATGGTACATCATTCTTTAGTTAAAATTAAACATATATAATGAGATATTATTTTATATAGCACTATATTTTGTGTCTGGAAAAGTGAGAATATTCATTTATAATTTATCTTTAAAAAAGCACATGTGCATTTGAATTAATCACTAATATCACTATTACAGTATAAAAACATAGCGCTATATAAAATAATATCTCATTATATATGTTTAATTTCAACTCAAGAATGACGTATTGTAAATTGTAAAGATTTCGCAAGCATCATTCGTTCAAGCATAATAAATGTAATTTAAAGTGATTGATTAACATCTTCATGCTCTCATTTCCATACGCTTAAGATTTGCTCATACATAAATGTTTGGGCCAAAAGGATGGGTGGATTCATTTCATCTTTTCTAAAAAACTATATCTTGTGTCTGGAAAAGTGAGAGTATTCATTTATAATTTATCTTTAAAAAAGTGCATGTGCATTGGCTTAATTGCTAATATCACCATAACTCTTTATTGAAAAATGCTCCTTGGATTTCTTCATCATAATTCTATTACTCAAGGTTCTCTCTCCTCTTAACTGTCTTCTTTTCACAACTTATATCAGCCCTCTTCTTTTGAAAATAGAAAGCAAAATTCCAAGAATACATATTCCTATAATTGACCAAACCATTAATTACATCTACTATATGAGTGACTTAGTTATTTTTCTCTCATCAAAAAAACTACTTCTCTTACTTGACATTTTACATAATAATTATACAAAAAAAATTTCAATCCACTTTAATAAAAACAAATCTTCTACTTGGAATATTCCTACAATACCATTCCTTCCCATTTTTCCTCTACTTCTCATAAATTTTTAGTTTCCCAATGCATCTTTTATATAATGCAATGAAAACTGCTATCAAAATCAGCTTATTATTTTAGTAGAATATACTATCAATGCATTATTCAAAATATATCTTCCAATATATGCTAAGGTATCAACATTTTAATATTTCCTAAAATTAATTATTTCTTATCCTTTATTAAGTTTACTTTTTCATTCAAAAAAATATATACTCTCTTATCACCAAACTAATCAGGAATAAAAAAGCAGTAGCTTTAAACCTAAGAAATATGCAAAAACACATTAAATTCAATGTTCACTCATTATATGGCATTTATACATTTTATTTTCATAGAGCCATTAATGAAATAACTAAATTAATTAATTTATTCCCATGTGTTAATAATGTAATTCCAATTAACCTACTGACACTCCATCACTCATTAACAATAATTTTATCAAAACCTTAATAATTCTCATGAGTAAACACACTACTCTTTCACATTATCTATAAATAAAATTAACTATTGGCAAACACATGAAATTGAAAATAATAATATATCAAATAATATTCAATCTTTCTTGTTATGTAGTTACAAAAACATTATAAAAAAGTTCAGATATTGACACCTGGAATCCAAATATCTGGGCTTCTTAATAAAAATAAATGTCAAAACCTTTCCTCCTAATTATTCTCTTCTACAAGCTACACTTCACAAATATAGATCCATTATGTCCCTCAGTCACAGAAATGAAGAAACCTTAGAACACTTTTTTGTGGATTATTCCTCACTTCTTCCTTGTCATACCCCTATCACTAACATGACTCATTCAAACTCACTAACAATCAACAACCTTATAAAAAATATGCAAAGTGATCCTTTTTCCAATATAAAAATTACTACATTCATTCATTTCACACTCAGATTTGTAAGATGATAGCTAAGCTTTAATCCCACATCTCACAATACTAAATCACCCTTTCTAAAAAAAATTAAATAATATTAGGACCAGAGATCAAACTCATGCATCAGCTGACATTTTTGTAGCTACATGGAATCTGATCTCATTAACAACAACCCAGTGACTTGGCTATTGAATATACTAATTAATATGCATTAGATATCACATGATCACATTTCCTATACTAGCACATTAATTGTTGATAAACAGAGCAAAACTCTCCATACAGTATTGCCACCTGTGCTAAACAGAGTAATCAATGGATGCCAGAAGGCTTGTGCATAAAATCCCTATCTAATGCCTACTCATCCAATATCCCCAGACTAGTTTCTGGCTTGTAGCCTTTGTCAGTGAGGAGCTTTGGATCTGAGAGCACTGCATCTAGATCTTAGGATCTAATGCAACCCTCTAGCAACCACCTTTTATCTCTACTTAACTACAAAACTATGAGAATGAAATTGAAAACACAAAAAATATTTTCAATCTAAGCTCAATAGCTTATATAGTCATATGGGTCTGAACTCAGTTCAGCACCCATACATTTTGGTGTCTTTGGCTCTTTTACAACCATAGCCACCACTATCCTATTAGGCAGGATTGGTGTTAAACCATTAAGCATCACATGATCACATTTTCTATACTAGCACATTAATTGTTGATAAACAGAGCAAAACTCTCCATACAGTATTGCCACCTGGCATCCATTGATTACTCTGTTTAGCACGGGTGGCAATACTGTATGGAGAGTTTTGCTCTGTTTATCAACAATTAATGTGCTAGTATAGAAAATGTGATCATGTGATGCTTAATGGTTTAACACTAATCCTGCCTAATAGGATAGTGGTGGCTATGGTTGTAAAAGAGCCAAAGACACCAAAATGGATGGGTGCTGAACTGAGTTCAGACCCATATGACTATATAAGCTATTGAGCTTAGATTAAAAATATTTTTTGTGTTTTCGTTTTCATTCTCATAGTTTTGTAGTTAAGTAGAGATAAAAGGTGGTTGCTAGAGGGTTGCATTAGATCCTAAGATCTAGATGCAGTGCTCTCAGATCCAAAGCTCCTCACTGACGAAGGCCACAAGCCAGAAACTAGTCTGGGGATATTGGATGAGTAGGCATTAGATAGGGATTTTATGCACAAGCCCTCTGGCATCCATTGATTACTCTGTTTAGCACAGGTGGCAATACTGTATGGAGAGTTTTGCTCTGTTTATGCATTAGATATATGAACATCCATCTTATTGCTTTTCTACTTGAAATCTCTTTTGTTTTAATAAGACTTGTAAGAAATCTTCAATATATATAGTAAACCTAATAAAGTTAATTTAAAACTAAAAATTTTTAAAATAAATGTAAATCCTTTCACAATTACACTCCACATCCATGGACTTTCCATCTATGGTTTAAGTATTTCATGGTTAAAACAATATTAAATAAAAAATTAAAAGATTTGAAAATTCATAAATTTCTTTGAAAATTCATAAATTTCAATTTATTAATCTTTCATGAAGGCTTATTTTTAAAAGCATTATCATAAATAATCTCTAAGACATTACATCATCTTATGTATTTTCTCTCCCCTCTACTTCTCTTCCCCTATCTCTTTTCCCCTTCTTTATTCCCTCTTTCTTTCTCCTACATCTCTTTCTCTCTTCTCTTTTTTTCTCTTCTTTCTCATTCTTTCTATCTATGTATATATTATATTGCCTAACATTGCATTATTATTCTTTTTAATAATTTTAATATTTATTTTTGTTAATAACAAAATATTATGTTTAAATTAAATGTCACCCCAGATTTTGGTTATATACTAAACATGTATATCATACATAGATTGCTGTGTAATATTCAGGTATTCATGAGAAGATTTGGAACCATATGCCAATGGATAAGGAATAATTACTATAATGCAAATCTCAATTCTAATTTCTTTTTCTATTTTGACTCAAGAAACTTCAAATCTAAAAATTCTAAACTATTTCAAATTATTTTTTTAAAAAAATCTGAATAAAAAATGATATATTAACTTTTCTAGAATCTGTATATGAAGCCAAATGATGATAAAGAAAAGTATTATTATAAGATTAAATATTATAAAGTGTACTTTAAAATATAAGAAGTAACTATGATTATTGAGCATAAAAATATATGTGAGAAAAAAATCAAATAGTAAAACTAGTTTATTTTTATTAAATACTTTTATTTAACTTAAAAACTCCCATTTGTTTGATTGTTTAGGATAACTTTTGTAATTGAGATTTAATAGACTTTTATCAAATAAGTTTCCCTTATGTTATAAATTAGTGGCAGTGCAGTATAATAGTGAAATATTTTAGTTTGATCCCCTGGTTTATTTGCTAAAGAGAGAGTGGCTGACCAAAATTCAAATGTGTTGGTATTGGTTCAGCATTTTGAAAAGGCAATATATTTTTTTAAAAACTATTATTTAAAAACAAAAAGATTACATTAAAGTTATTAACAATCAATTAAAACAGAAATAAAAACAAATCTTACTTTTATTTAATTGTAAATGTTGCTTTTTTTTTTTTAAATGGATGGAATTTTATTTTTTCTTGATTATAAAATTTCTTTTTTTTTTAAATGCCTCTTTTATAAACAAAATAATATCAGAATTGATTTTTAATATGCCATAAATTTTTTTAAAAATATACAATTGTGACAACATGTTTATTCTTTATTTTAAATAGAAATAATTACAAAAATATCAAATAAACAAGACATTTTATTTTATATAGCGCGATGTTTTAATAACTGTAATATTAATAAGCCAATAAGCTAATGCACATGCGCTTTGTAGACTTTATCTTGTGTTTGAAAAAGTGGGAGTATTCATTTATATATGTTACATCTACAAAGCGCATGTGCATTAGTTGATTGGCTTATTAATATTAAAAATATCAAATACTAAAAAATTAAAAATATATTTAAAAAATATTTTATAATAAACATTTTTATTTACTGGGCACTAAAAAACTAAAAAATAATTGTTTCTTTAACCACAATTAGGGTTTCTATGCTTATTTGAAATAAAAGCATAAAGTGTTCACAAATTGAGTAATTCAAACACTACTTTTTACAACAAAAGATTGAATTATTTAATTTGTGGATACCCCACATTTTTAAATCAAGCTAAATATATAATGTCCAACTATGGTCGAAGAAAACAATTATTTTTGGCTTTTTAGTGCACAATAAATAAAAGCATTTATTATAAAATATTTTTATTTATATTATTTTATAATCAAATTTACAAATACCTAATTACTATTTTAATATAGTTTTCTTAGAGCTCTATATACTTTCCACAAATATCTTTCCAACAAAGAAAAAAGTATTGATATTTGTTGTTCCTATTCTTAATAACTAATGTAAACCATGGATATAGTATCTTTAAAAGTTAAATATTTGCTCTGATAATGATAAAGGTCATATCACATTACAATCATAATTTTGTGTATTTTATAGTCAGCCATCAAATACATCTGATCAGTTTTCTTTTTTACTTCTTCAAACAATAGAAATTATATTACTATGTATTACTTCTTTAAGAATCTCAGCAGTATGTTATATGACAGACATGATAGAAAAATTTATTTTAACTGTTTTCCAAAAAAAACTTTATTGTGACATGCTTTCACATTTAAGCATTAACAAACCAAATAAGAGCATCACAAGAATTTTGTCTATGAAAGCTTTTATTTAGCTAACTTTTCTTAAAATATGATAATTAATCACACTTGGCTTATAATTAAAGTTGTATTAATCAATTTCCATCTCTCTTTGGTTTCTTTCTTATATGTAATAAGTCATAATCTTGTTCATTTACTGTATGATAAATAACATGCAAAGTCACACAGTATTAAGATCAAAACCATTCAACAAACAAAAATGAATCTATTTTTATCTGCATCTAATAATTTTTAATAGAAACAGATTTAGATAACAACAATTACATAATTAAAATTATACATATTTCATATATAAACAATGCTCAAAGAAATTTGGTTTTACTTAATATTCTTAGAGAAGAATCGTTAAGTATTTTATTTTCAATAATTTTGAGAAACAACATAAAATATTATTAATTCAACTTTAAAAATATTAAGTATAACAAATTAACTTATGCACTATTTATATTACACATTATATACAACTTCTTTTTTGTACTTGTTATCATTTAAAGTTCTATTTATACCTGATTTACTGCTAAAACATTATATGATTATCATTTCCTATGTTCACACAAGCTATTAATAGAGATATAGTAATGCCATCCAGTAATCAATGGATGCAAGAAGGTTCGTATATAAAATTACAATTTAGCATCTATTCATCTAATATCCCCAGACTAGTTTCTAGTTTGTGGCTTTTATCTAAGTGCAATGCTTTTATATCCAAGGCTCCTTGCTAATGAAAATCATAAGCTATAAATTAATATGAGGATATTGAATGAGTATACTTTAGTTAGGGGTTTTGTGAACAAACGTTCTTGTATCCATTGATAACTAAGGCTTGCACTCAGTGGCATTACTGTATGAAGAGTTTGCTGCTATATGTCAAATCTTTAGGTATATACACAAATGGATTTATTTTTCTTTGTTGAAAAATATTGAGTATTGGTGCTTCTATTAATAATTATAAAGGATTTCATTTGCAGATCTTTTGAGAGAGCAGTCAAAAACCTTCACTTTTTTTCACTCTCCTGCAACAATTTGTAGTATTATTTTGATTTTTTTTTTCATATGTCAAAGCATCTGCCGGGAAGTGAACCCATGACAATCGCCTGCAAGCAACTGCTTGCTTGCAAGGCAACTGCGCTGACCTCTCAGCTATTGGCAAAAACTATATTGATTTATTAATTCTTGAAAAAATCTAAATAGAGCAGAAATCTACAACCATTATGGTTATAACCTTAAGGTATCCAAATAATGCATATCAGAGTGCTGATTGGCATATAGAAGTTGCTATGGTGATTATACATTCAATTCTTCTGTCCTTAGTGATCAGCAAAAAAATGCCTTGTTTTCATAGTTTATTTAATAGCACAAAAATATACATTATTATAATTTGATTTTGTTAAAAAATGTTTTATTTTTAAAAACATAAGTAATAAATTCAATTGTAACAATAGAGAACTACATTAATATAATTGTAAACCCTTTTTTGAACATGGTTTCTCCATTATGTTTGTAAAATTTTTAGAATTATAAATGTATTTTAAATTATAAAACAGAAAATAGATTTATGTTGACTTCACATTTACTTATTTATTTTAAAAAGAATATTCATTTAAAAAAGATTTTTTTAATTTTATTTTTCCCCAGTTGCTCCAACTTTTCTTTACATCATCCAATCAGGAAAATTTCATTGATCTCATATGTATTATCGTTATTGCTATTCTTTTTATATTTGCAAAGTTCAAATATGATTTTTAGAATGTTTTTCATTTGTAATCTTCTATTTCTAACACATCAAATTCAATTTAAATTCTAATATTGAATGAAGGTTTAATACTAATGATGATGAAAATTGCCACCAGAGAGAACAATGGAAATGGTTTCAACAATTAAAAGGTTAACAGTGTGAGATTTCATGCATTTTTTGACATATGGAGAATGAGAATGATTTTCATCTTTAATTTATTACACAATATTTCTTACAACTAATTTATAATGTATATATTGTTATAATTATGTCTATAAACACACAATTCCTTAATGCTGATTACTATCTTTTAGATAAGTATATTAATGTTATTAATAATTATTTATTAGATCAAATATTATTATTATTATTATATGAAAGATAGATTTTAAAATAATTAAAGATCAACATTATCTTTTTTAAAACATGTGGTATCATTTTAATATCATATTTTTCCCATGCATGTGCTATATTAAATAAATATAATCAATCAAGTTTTTCAGATTTGAAATGCACTCCTTAAATGCTGATTATAAATCTAGTACTCAGTTTAAAATTTCCTACATCAGTGTCTCTCACTATATATGCATTTCATGAAAAACTCTCATCTGTCAGAGATGCTGGAAACTTGAAGCATCTAAACAAATCATCCACACAAACTTTATATTTATTTCTGTTTAATATTATACTATTTTAAGAAAATAGTCAAAAAGACAAATGAGCTCCAAATTTATTTCTGTGAAATAATTATTATCATCTGGTACAGATCCATTATATTCTGCTGTGTATTGACTAAATTGTCTAAATAATAAATAACGTTAATGTGTGGATGCATAACTGACCAATATAAGACATTAATAGTCACTTTAGAAATAATAAAAATACTATACGTGAAGTTAAGCAAATTACCAAATATGGTAATTTGCAAGATGGTAATAAGAAAACTATTTATGCAAATTATTTCTCATAAACAAAACAGACCAACTAATATGTCAGCAGAATATTATGGACATAGCCAGAGAGCAATATTTCTATAGTGTAATTTTTTACTACAACACTCTCATGCAAGGTAGGGACTGCTTTCTATTTACTTTTAATATCTTGAGGAGAGATGTAATCATATACCTATAACCAAAGACATGTGAAAAAGATTTATGATTCCGAAGATACACATTTCATGCTGAACTAGCACTCATCAGTTGGCCCAGACCACAGTGTACATACACGTACCCTTATCATTATTCAGTATATATATATATAGAAAATTATTACAATTTAATTGATATATCAAATGTGTTGCCCTTACAGCTTTGCTACAAATCACACCACGTCTTAAAATATGGATAGAAACTAATCTCTAGCTTGCGTGAGAGTGATATAGTAAAAAATTATAATTACAGAAATATTATTTATTATTGGATAATCACCATTAATCTAACGAATGTCAAATAAAAGTTATTAGTAGCCAGAGAGCAGTTCTGGGCTAAGCATAATGCAAATAGTGTAATGCATGAGCAGTGAAATGTGCTGAAAAGATCATTGAAATGGAAAGTTAACAAGGAAGAGTTAACAGAGTAAAATAAAGTACTGTGTAAGAAATGCAACATTATAGTTCAATATTATAAAGAACTGTACTTGGATAATTAAGACTGAGTTAAGTATTGAAATTCCATCAGCAAGCTTCTAGTTGAAAGTCTAAGAAGCTACTAATATAATTTTGAGTAATAAACTCGTTATTAAGTTTGAAACTTTTTTTATGTATTATTTTTAAAATAATATAATGAGTGTACAGCTAGCTAACTGATTTAGATCAATCTTGCTCCGTATGCAACAATCCTTTCAAACGTTTTAATCATTGTTCATTATTTATTCATCATAGTTTGTTATAATTTAATCCTTACAGTACATTTTTAATAATAATGATTTTTAAAAAAAACGTTTCAATATTATTAATATTTATTAAACTAGAGATTATTATAATATATTTCATGAAAATTGAAAGAGATTGCATTTTGATAATTATTTGCCTTTTTATGGTGTTTCTGATAATTTTTTGAAGTGTAATAATATTAAATAGAAGTTTTTAAATATATGTATATAATATTGTATCTTGAAAAAAATCCTAATCCTTAGCATAATGTAGTTTATAATAAAAATAAACTTAAACCTTATATCTGGGATTAAAAATAACATAAATAATAATCTCTAGCTTAACAAATAATTATTATAACATTGTTATATTTATTTAAAAAGATATTGATCTTTATGAAAGAAGTTGTATGTTTATAATTAAATCGTGCCATTATCTGATTACCAGAAAGCACTCAGAGCTTAAACTGATACTCCAAGAAAAAGAGTCAAGCATTAAATCTTCTCAGTTTTTAATGAAATTTTTGGAGGTAATAAAACTATCATTCCTTAAAAAATACATTTACCCTATTGAAATGGAATTAAGACTATTAAGAGAAATTTATGGGATAAATAATGTTATAAAAGCAATATTTACAACACTTGTCAAAAAAAAAAAACTATGAGAGAAATCATTGTTTTATATGTGGATACATCATTAATATCTTAAAAAGTAATGGATCTCATAATGAAACATAAATAATCAATAAGAAGATAAACAATTGAGCAGCAGAAAGAAAGTTGGTAAATTAATCAATTATTTGTATAGGGAAAGGGGTTAATCAGACTGTATTAAAAGCTTTCGTCAAGTGTTGGTGACCTAGCGGTTAGCATAGCTGCCTTCCAAGCAGCTGGCCCGGGTTCGCTTCCCGGTCAACGCTTTGACATATAAAAAAAAAAAAGCAGCAGAGGCTTATATATAAGCTATAATAAAACATAAAACGTTATAAATTTTTGGAAATGTAATTTACGCAAAGAAATTATATGTTCATAATATAAACGGAATATTAAAGCTTGTGAGTAAAAGAAAAATCTGTTCAACAACTCTAAGAGCTCTCAAAGAAATAGAAATGATTTAATAAATAATGTTCATTTATTGAAGAAAAAGAAGGCTAGTTGAAATATACTGTCTCTTTTTCAGAAAAGGAAATAATAGTGTAAAGTCATGTTGAGATATAAAACGCGTAATTTTATATTATACTTATAGATACTTTAGCGGTTAAAAAATATGACCGCAATGTTAGCATCTTTGGGTAATTTAAAACATTGGAATTTAAATAAAAAATACTCTTAACAACATTTAGAATGGAGGGGAAGGTGATAAACTATTTTTTTACATTTTTATTTACAACTGTCAAACTCACTCCACTCATAACTTTGACAACATCCACCTCAGATAAATACAATAATGATTATTAGTAATCATTTACTAAACTAGAGATTATCTCTAGCACAGATATAAATTTTAAACCTCAGTTAAAGATTAATATATCTGATTTTTAAAAAAAAACATACAGACACATGGAGTTATTCACCTTTTCCATGTGTAATACCTTTATAAATATATTAAACAATCCCCATACTTCCATATTCTTTTTAAATTTATATAAATAAAGATACAATAAAAGACAAATGACTCCCAAGATTCATTCCATGCTAATCCAGCACTCATCAGTTGGCCCATGCCATTATTTTTTGCTAAAATTGTTGGCTAAAGTTTATCAAAAACTTTTTAACATAATAGAGAGAAGATAACACAACAAAACAAGTAGTGAATTTGAATAGCCAAAAAAAGAAGTATATCGTATGTAAAAATAAGTATATGCCACAAAATTGTTTCCTATTATATTTCTAATGCTCAGGATAAAAAACATGTAAGTGTTTTGTCAAGAAATATGGTATATTTTGTTACATGCAGGACAAGCTTGAATAAATATACTAATAATGATCAATGTGATATATCTTGTAAGCTTTAAGTAGAAAAATTATTGATTGTTCTAGTATTGAAATCTTAATAAAAACTCACTTCATTACATCTGGATAATAATTATTTTATTTATAATAATACAAAATTAACACTCAAAAAATAATGCCTTCATCTCACCATATAATTATCAATCAACATTCAGATTCTGTGTTCTAGAAAAACCCTTAAATGATAGTACTGTTTATAAGAATATTTGTGTTAACAAGATATATGTTATTTTGTGGATAGTAGTTTTTTTATTTAGTCAATGCCAAAACCAATCATAAGCTTTATAATTTTCATTTATTAAATCAGTTGTGAATTATAACTAATGCAACTTGTGATATCTTATATTATAGATCTCAACTGCTCTTGGTGCTGATTAAGTTTCAAGATTTCTCTTTGTCAATGTCTAGTTCATTGCCTAACTAATGAGGAGAATAGTTGTAATTATTACTTTTGCTGATTTGCCATCGATATGATAAAAGACATATCCTGTCTATATAAGTTCTTTTTAATATATTCATGCAGCAATTGTACCAAAGTATACAACTATTCTTATATTGATGACTCTTACAATTACAGACTTGCAATTCCTATCTAAACTCCTGTTGGTTATTATGATTGATGATAGCCTAAAAACGATTTACTCGCTGACGAAGAAGCTTCCAAATAAACAAAACAAATTTCGCTTAAAACTATTAAATGGGCCAAGCGCTTTCGGGGTTTGCCCTCATATTCATGGCCAACGAAAGTAATAAATCTTTACATAGTGTTATTAAATAATAAATATGCAAATGTAAATGCAAATCAGTTTGACCATTTTTTTGAAATGGAAAAACACGTGTCGCGTCTATTGATAGAATTGTTGTCGCAAACAATAAAGTACGCCTCTTTGATCTTTCTTTTACAGTCATTGGTTTCAGGGCATACAATCCTGGGGTTGCCTGGTTTGAACACATGGCCAGTCTGCTTTTCATGTTCCAGAAATATTGAAAAGTTATCGCTGTTCTTTTTTGCTCTTCTATAGGTATACAAGTGTTGAGCAGCTCTGTTGTGAACAGTGGCCTTAGTTTCTCCATAGTATATGGCTTTGCATCCGGCCTGTGGACATGACATGCTGTAAATCACCTGGGGTGTAATAATTATGTACTTTTCAAACTTTACTGATACATATAATGTAACAATTAGAACTTATTAGATAACTGTCTTCCACTATATCTCAAAATAACTTGCATATCTAACATATTAAATATATGTATATATACAAATCATCTTCCCAATCATTATGAAATTTCAACAACACCCTCTGTGAGTAAATATGAAGTCCAAACTTTAAACAGTTGCATTTACATTTGTTCACCAAGGGTGTTGCTGGAATTATATAGTGATTGGGTAGTGATATAAGAATTATGTCAAAAAAATATTTAAATACTGTAAAGTGGCAAGAACATTTGTTGTTTGAGATAAGGTTAGGAAGATAAAAATGGATGGTGGTTACAGTGTATATGGCCACTGGAGATAATCAAACTATAATCAAGTGGAACAGTAGCATATATGAATGTCTAGTTAAAAATATACATAGTTTCAAAAAAGGGGGAAGAAAATAATGGTTACAGGGGATATGAATGGGCATATTAAAGAAACCGATGATGTGGATAGCAAGATTGGACAGCTTTTGAAAAACTTTTGTTAGAGGGTGAATTTGAGCACTGGAAATTTATCAATTATTTGTGAGGGGCAATACCCATAGTCTAAAAATAATATATTTCACACAATAGAATATGTATGATAGAGAAAGAGGGAATTAATAAAGTACAGAAAATTAAAGTGTTTGATAATGAAGAGAGAGCATGTAATAGTGATCATAATTTCTTTATAATTGTAAGTAATGTGATGGCAAATAGTAATAAAAATAGAAAGAATAGTGAAAGATGTGGATGCAGAATGAATGATAAGAATAAGTTAGAAAAATATAAAATAAAAGTAGAAGAAATCATGGAATAGTTTGTTGAGGTTGATTTTAAAGACCGGTGGGGTGAAGTAGAAAAAGTGGCAAATAGGGTTTTAGGTGAGAATATTCAGAAAAATAAAGTTAATAGAAAAGTGAGAATTAGTAAAAGTGTAAAAGAAAGGAAAAAAAGCATGCAAAGAATATAAATGTGCTATAAAAACAAAAGTGAAAAATATATTAATATTAAATGGGAAAACTATTTTTAAAAAAAAGTTGGCTAAAATAAATAATTATAGAGAGAGAATAAAATTAAATAGTAAATTATTGGAAGATATTAATAAAAATGGAAAAGATGAGGAAGCAAATAATTTTGAAAGTATATTAAAAGAAGGAATGTAGGAGAAAGAGAAAATGATGAGAAAAAGTGTAGCTCTAGAGACGAATTAGAGACAAATTTAAATCTATTATCATGTTTTAATAAGATTGCACAGAAGACAGAATTTCCAAAAGAAAAGGTAAGGACTATAGATAGATAAACAATTATAGACCAATGGTGATAACAACAGTGTTATATAAAGTTTTTGCATATATAGTGTCTGGAAAGATGACAAAATTGGTGGAAAAAAATAATGTAGTGGGAGAAATGCAAGGAGATTTTAGAAAAGATAGGCATATAGGAGATAGTTTATTTGTAGTAACACAAATTATACATATGAGTAGGAATACTGGTAGACAATTATATATGGTCTTTATAAAAACAGAGAAAGCATGTGATAGAGTAAATCAAAATAGATTATGGGTAAGTTTAGTAAATTTGGGAATGAATGGAGCTTTAGTGGATCTTATTAAGATGTTTATGAAAATAATTACTATACATATCAATTAGGAAATATAGAAAGGATAAAAATGAGGATGCTCTATGTCACTTATTTTGTTCTTGATATATTTGAGAGAAATGGAAAGGGCTATAGAAAGATTATAGAGAGGGATGAAGATACCATTAGTAGATGACAAGGGAGTGTATATATTATCAGGTCTTTTATTTGCTGATATTTTTTTATGTACAGAAAGTAGGGAAGATGTGGAAGTTGTGCTAAGGACTTTTGCAGGGGTAGATAAAAAGACAGGAATCAAATTTAGTGAAGAAAAATGAAAAGTAATGATAGTAAATGCTGGTGAAAGAGAAGAAAAAGAATTTTTATTGGGGGATATAAAATTAAATGTGGTGAATAGGTATAACTATTTGGGAATTATTTTAAATAATCAGAGAAATTGCATGGATGAATGGAAGAAAAAATGATAAATGAAGCAAAAAAAAGGGATATAAAAAGAAATTAAGTGTTTCATATAATAAATAGGATGTAGCAAGAATTGTATGAAAGATAATGGTAATATCAGAGTTAACTTATGGTAATAATGTGTTATGTGTTAAGTAAAGGGTGTTAGTTTACTTTAAAAAATACAAAGAGAAGTAGGAAGACATGTATTAGATGCAGATGTGTGGATGACAAAGAAGGCAATTCAAGGAGAAATGAGATGGTCAAATTTTCAAGGAAAAATGAGATGGTCAAATTTTTATATGACTTATGCAAAATGAAAATGTTCAGTAGATTGCAATTTATGGATAGTAAGAGAATAGCCAAAATAGTATTTAATTGGATTATGAGCAAAAATAGGCAACAAGATGGGTGAGAAAGGTAGTACAGTATGCAAAAGATTTGGATAAAGAATTTATGTCAGTATACTTATACAAAAATTGGGATGATTGTCTTAGAAGAATTGTTGAGTATTATAGTGGTAAAGAATGAAGTAGAAGAATAGATGCGTTAATAAAAAATAGGGAGTTGGAGAGATGGAGAACTTGTATGGAGAGTAAAAAGAGTTTAAATATATATAGAAGTAAACAGAATATTGGATGTGAGTTCATTTACAATAATAGCACCATTAGCAATAAGGGAGTATACACACAAATGGAAAAATGTGAGTTATTTAGTCTGCAAGTTACATAAGGAAGGTGTGGAAAGTATTAGGCATCTGCTAATTGAATGTAAATGCATACAAGGATAAAGAGTACAAATAATGGAGTTGTGGGAGAATAAATATAAATAAAGTGATTATACAGAAAGTGGGTTCTTGGTTTTTATGCTGGATTTGGAAAAGTATAATTGGGATCTAGATATAAAGACCATACAGTGGACAAAAATGATGTTGCGGAAATGGGATGGAGAAGGATAGAGAAAAATATGGGAAAACCTTAGGGTGGGGAATGGAAAGAGAAGGTAAGATGACTAACAGGTTTCTCTGGGAATAGTGGCTGACAGATTCTTAACTTTGATAAAGAAAAAACCATAATGCATCACATTGCACTGAAAGAGTGATTTGATTATTTTCCATTTAATTTCAGCTAGCAATATGCATTAAAATATTTTCATTTATATTGTAACCAGACTGGGACCTCACCTACTCTGGTCATCATTTATTTCCTGATGCACATATTGTAGGAATGAAAGAATAAATGATGTTACCCAATGCTGATGTTACCCCCAACCTACAACAATATTTCCTGCTCATAAGAAAGTGTAGCATTAAAGAGCAGAAAACATCTAGAAATTTATCTGTTTGGTTTTCCAAATGATGCCACTAGACTTCCAGCTCACTACAACCTTACTCACTCAGATCAAATTATGCCAGACATAGCTCAGGAAACATGAGATTCCCACAAACAAGTACACTGATTGATAAATGATGTGAAATGAAGCTTATAACATATGTTAGTTTTATGTAACAACAATTTATTTATCTAACAGTATTTTGATAACACTCCTTCTAATAGTTCATTGCAATTCAGGTTCCATAGATCAGTTAGTCCATTTCATCATTAACTTCTCTGATGCTTGGTCTCATCATTGATGATCATACAGTGTCCATCACTTATATTCCATAATTCTGTTCTGCCAACATTCACATAGTAGGGATTTATGTAGATATCCATGTGTACATTACAGAAACCCCCCTTGTCATTTCTCAAGTTTAGATTCTCCTTCTGTGAGTTTATATTCTCCTTATATGTGCATATTCATAAACATGTCTATTAATTCTCTATTGCAATATACTCTTAGGAAAGTTTGGTTTATATTTGGATTAATCCTTTTTATCTAATCATTCAGTAGCCAATAATTATATTCGAATAGTCACATATTTAATTCATATATATATATATATAAATGCATATTTAATTCATGTATATAGATGCATATTTAATTCCTGTATGTAGACACATATTTAATTAATGTATATAGACACATTTAATTCCTGTATGTAGATGCATATTTAATTCGTGTATATAGAATAGTAATTCTTTCTTGGTTAAACATAATGCATTTACACAAATCGAGGTATGTCTATTTTAAATTAAATTCTTACATTACAATTTCTAAATTTCATTTAGCAAGATGAACTTTAACAATTTGACATATATTTCTTATACCCTTTATTATAAAGCTTAACTTTGAATCAATATTATAAGTTTTCTCGTTTTAAAAAAAAAATCAGT
Organism: Epiperipatus broadwayi; assembly: GCA_028023455.1. Classification (NCBI taxonomy): domain Eukaryota; kingdom Metazoa; phylum Onychophora; class Udeonychophora; order Euonychophora; family Peripatidae; genus Epiperipatus; species Epiperipatus broadwayi. Next base: position 4,753,139 of record JAQFVV010012439.1, on the reverse strand, counting down.
GAATTCATTATCTCATTCCACCATTTCTGTCAATGTATTTCAATTTACCTTTTTTTTCTTTTAATTTTGATAACAATGATGGCAATTATATTATTCTTTAAGAAATTATTTTAGTACATAACATTTTATCATTTTGTTGAATTAATCATTTTAAATAACTGTTTCATTTTATTTTTCCGAAATAATTTTCTTACAGCATTTTCGTAAATACCTTTAAATATTTCAAATATTATCTACAGCTTTTTTACCCCTAAATTTATCTGTTGTCAATTCACCACTGTTAAATCTTCATATTAAAAAGGAATTTGTCTTAGAGCTGAATGGTATATATTTTCTTTTGTGGTCTTTTAGGCATGTTGTTTCATCTTTGTGACTTCTTTATGGTGTGGGAAGGGAGAGCAAGCTATTCCTATTAGCCAGACATTCTAGCATTTACCATGTAAATAAACTGTTTCTTCATATTGCAGTTTATGGTAACCTCAGGTTTCCCTTTAACTGCAGCACTTCTCTAATTACTGGCCATGATGGCTTCAAACTTAGATGGTCTGATTATTTAAACTCTTCACTATAGACTGACTAAATCCTGAATTGCTATTTATTGCAAAGCAACTGTTATAATCAATCAACTGCAACTCCTGGAATTGATCAATTGTTCCAACTTCCCATGATTTTTATCATCTTTTTTATCTCACCACACTGACCAACATGTTTTTCAAAAACATGTTGACTTGTTTTGCCTAAGGCAAAAAAGTGACACTATCTTTTTTAATAAGCTAATTATAAAATTTCTATATTGTAATTCGTAAATATTCAGCTCTAACAAAAAAAAAATATTATATTGATAACATTTGAAATCTCAGATTTTTAATGATAAAAATTCATTAATTAAATATGTCATTTAATTTCAAATTGTACATTTTAAATATTGATTTTTTCTCTTCTTTTTTCTTCTTCAGAGAACTCAAATTTACACATCTTGTTTTTATAACTGTGTCAGCTTTTTTTTTAAATCAAACCATTTTAAAATGGGAAGGGGGGTAATTTCAGGATATATGAAACATGTCTATTTCAATATATATATAATATTGATTTTTTTCTCTTCATTTGTATTTGTAATTCAAATATGCATATATTTGTTTTATCTGCTTAACAAAGTAGTTTCCTTTTTTTAATGAACAAATAAATATCTGTAAGCCACCTTTCAAAGTTAGTTTCCACACTTTCTCTAATCTTAACTTAATAGGTTTATTAACAACACTAAAAACAGGTTAAAAAAGGAGGACACACTGCTGATAAGAGAGTCCATGCAACAGCTCATACTGCATGGCTATATACTATGGGGAATACAGAGCTAATATCTCAATGAAATTTGCATAGCACAATATTTATGTAGACATGATAAAAACAACCTAAAATATAAGTCTATTTATTAGTTGTGGTCATTAAAAACAATTTAGGTGTAGTTTTGATTCATAGATAATAAACCTAGTGAGTATGGAATGCAATGACAAAAAAACAAAAATCAAAGAGGCATGGTTTTGTCAACCATAGGTTTTGTCAACCATAGAAATCTAATAAACAAAGGAGTAAACAATGTCCAATTGTCTAAAAAATAGAATATTTAAATGGACTAATTTAAATAAAAATGCATACATAATTATATCACAGAACAAATAAAGCTGCAACAATAATTAATTTAAAAGAGCTATGATTATGGTGAACTATAAAGTTAAGAAGAAAACCACTTCATTAAGCAAATGTATGCAAATTTGAATATATATATATATTTAATATTTTCACTGTTATATGATGTAAATACATTGTTTAATCCAAAACAGACTTTATATATGTTTGTCCTGTGCAATGGTAGTGTGGTAGATTCCATGCCAAAATGACTGATTCTCAGCTGAGCAATAAATATAAAAAAAGTTTTGTTCAGTCTAATTGAATGCATCTGTTAAATATTCAATCTGCTATTAAAGTGCATATGACTTCTGAAGCCATTAACAGCATGATTATAACTTTATGTATATATATATATCAATTTTAAATTTTGTTTAAAGTACTCATGAGATCAGACATCAAAAGATTATGTTCTTCTTCATCCAAAAATTAAACTGTATTTTATTGCAATTGTTATTTTTCATTTTTATAGCTAGTACATTGATTTGCATTTGAACAACTCTAATGCAAAACACTTTCCTTCTAGTTAAGAATATAGCTAAGCACTCATTTACTGACCTTGATTGGATGCCTGATTGGATATGAGATGTATATCTAAAACCAATTAAGCCTATTTGATATCTTAAAAAATTTAACATTCATTTGTTTTGAATACAAACTCTCTTATCAAAGATGGTAGGATGTTTTTTAAACAATTTTGCTATAGTCTTTATTTTAATTATACAAATATATCTAACAAAAATTGGGGGGAAAAGATTAACTTACCTATCATTAATGTAAATATATGTCATGGGAAAGGTTATACAGGTACTACAAAAACACCAATAAGCAATCAGAAAATAATGTTGATGAAACTTCAGTTTATTATAATGAAAAGCAAATATCACATTATGCAAATGAGCTGGAATCCAACATAAGCCAAATGTTGCAAGCATTGTAGTTAGAAGAACAAGATCCTAATGTTTAATATACATATAATTAAATGTTAGTCATTTCATTTTATTACAAAAGTTAAACACTATTTTATAATAAAAACTACAATTTAGCAATAAACTTACATTTGCATATAAAAAAAAAATTTAAATTATCTATATAAAACGAAAATTAGTTTCATCCATAATCTTAAAAATAATCTTTGCATTACCAGAAATACTAGATATAAAATATATTAGAAATAACGGTGAGTGGAACTATTGTAAAAACCAGATACAAATATGACCAAACAATACTAAAAACTATATTTAAAACATATTTAAAATATTATATTTTTTATTAAAATTATTTCATGAATTTGGCCAAAGAACATACATGAGTTACAAATTATTGATATGAGTGCTTTGATGTGGAAAATCTGATATCACAAATTTATAAACTAGACAAAGAATAACAATAATTATAAAAAGTGTTTTTCATCCTTTTAAGAATTACTGGAAACATTTACTTTTTTAAAATCATGAAAAAATTATATTGACCAGGATATTAGATTATGAAAGAATTATAGGTTTAGACTATTATAACAATTTGGTAGTTATGTTTTTAGAAAAATTCAAATTTAGCTTATATTTTTCTAAATAAATTGAAGTCATATCAATAGCCCACAGCATGGAATGTATTTTGAGAGATATTATTCTCTTCTCTAGGTGTTTCTGGCCAATCTGGTCACATCTAACATGGAAACAGAACTAATGACTTTTTTGAAAACTGAATTTCAAAATGATATTCTAACTTACTAGACTATTTTGACAATGGCAACAGTCAGTAGAAACATTATAGGTTAGATAAGTGGCTGTTAACTCTAGGTTGATATATGGATTGGAAACATGTTTATTCTCTTCTTTTTTGCCTTTTTCTCTCTGCCCATTAATCTTGTATTTTCCAATCAAGTCATATATTTTTGATGCATGAATGAATGATTTGCTATATTGTTTTGTCAATAATATTTTAATTTGCGAAGTACCGATAGTTGAAAACTGAAATAAATCGAGATACTGCAAATCTCTAGTGCTCGTTACAATACATAACTGACACCAATCAGATGTCAAGGATAGCCATCTAAAATGACACCAAACCTAAACACACAACCCTTTCTTCATAAAACCTTTGTTGTGTGTTTAGGTTTGATGTCATTTTAAATGGCTATTCTTGACATCTGATTGGCTGTCAGTTATGTATTGTAATGAGCATTAGAGATTTGCAGTATCTTGATTTATATTGTTTTGTGTAATTATTTTTTGAAAGAGTACTAGTTTCATTGTTATGTCCTTCCACATTACCAGGAAATGCAAATTTTGTTTTTGAGCATTTCAAATATAGGTTCTTTAGAATTAATACTCTTTGCTGTGTATTATAGTTATGAAAAGCTGTTCTGATATTATATTTATTCCAAATTTTTTAGCTTATTTGCCCTTCTTACATATATGGATAAACTATGATATTTATCATTGGGTTTTTTTTACCTTTTGATGTTTCTTTTTTCTTATCTTTTTAAACTTTTCTTAATGATGACTAAAGTATAACCATTCTTCATAAGTTTGTTTTATATTTGATTTTTTCTCCCAAAGTTACTGACTTTTGGACAAATTTTTTATCTGTTCTATAGTAATAGAATAATTTAATTTTTAGTATTTTTGAAATGATTAAATGTATATAATAAGTATTTTTCTGTGAGTGTAAGTTTTCTATGAAAATTCATTTTAATTCATGGTGAATGAAGAATCTTATAAAAATATCTAATATTGCTATTTTCCAGAATGTTTGTGGTTGTGCTTCACTATATGACTGTACAAAGAATGTATCATCAATATAATAGCATGACTTTTGTAGTATTTATGGCTATGGTTTCAAGTTCTTACATGAAAATGTTTTTAATCAAGAAATGTTTATTTGCGTTATAGTTTCTAATCAAGGTTAACAGTGGTGAAATCATAATTATATCTTGATTCTGTTGAAGTCTTTGTTGCATTGAAAGTAGATTATTATTATTATGCAGAATATTATTAATTTTATTTTGTTGTGAATAGTAATGATTTTTTCTGGTAATAGAATATTATCTACATCTAATTTTTTCTCTTATTATAAATATAATGACTCATTACTGAATAAATTTTTAAAATTATTCACACCAAAGCTCACTAAAATGTTAAATCATTCTATTTTCATGTTCTTGATTAACTTCATAAATTCCTTAATACCTTACAAAAAATATGTGTCATTATATATGTCAAAGAACTAATAATTTTGGATTTGACAAATTTTGAGTTGGTGCATCTTAATAGAACATAATTTTTAGGAAGTTTAGGCAGACCATAATATTCCGTTTCTGAAATACATTAATTATCATCATTTTAAACCACTATCAATTCATTGCAAGAGAAAAGTCTCTCCAAGTTCAATTCAACCTCTCCAATCTTTAGCCTTTCTTATCCACATCACTCCAGCATACTTTCTTATTTCTACCATATTACATGTGATCTCTTTCTAGGCCTTTTATAATCTCTTAGAATCCAGTTTAAAATTTCAACTGTTCATATCATCTAGCCCAATTCCATTTCAATCTCTTAATTATTTCAGTGATGTCAGTAACACTTGTTTGTTCTCTCACTCGTGTATTTCATTTTCAATCTCTTCCCTGTTACTCCTAGCATACATCTCTCCATATTTCATTGAGTGGTCTGAAGTCTCTGTATTGCTCTTCTGCTAAGTTACCAAGTCTCAGATCCATATGTTATTAGTAATATTTAGAAAAATATAATTAAGTTAAAATTGTTCTAAAATCCTTACACAATTTTAATTATATAATGCAAATAGTCTAGAATGTAACTATGGGTTTAATTCCATCACTATAAACTTTCAGACAATCATGTTGGGAGAAATGTTTATCCCACACTGAAAGTATTGTTTTTCACAACACAATTATTTTTCAAAATACTAATAATCCAATGTAGGCATTCTCTGCATGTTACATTTGGTGATATAATAATAATTATATGACATTCAACTAATAATTTTTTTTACTTCTCTCAGCTGACAGTTAGTCATCTGGAAACTTGTAGATATTGTGTCTTTATCACTGTTATCAATATTAAGTTGATAAAAATACTTATTATGTTAAACATTGATTAAATATTAATGAGATTCTGTGAGCCATTCTTGAACAAATATATAATCACTACCTCTAAGAAACATCTCCTAGGAATTCCCAAGCTTTTCATTATAAAAATGGCTTAATGTTTTTATTTTATGCTATACTAACACAAGCAATTCCTAATGACAGTAATAGCACTATATTATATATAGAATATATTACCACACTGGTGTTCTTATTATTTTAGCCACATTTTATATATTATTTCTATTAAGTTTATATTTTTATATTTAATTGTCATAGGCTTATCATTACCTTATCTTTCCGAGTAGAGGGTATATCATTATTCCGCCATAAACGTGTACATGTTACTAAAAAGAATAAAAGTGGTAATAGATAAGCTGTTCCCATAAAAACTACTGCAACCCTACAAAAATAAAAAATTAAACAATAAAAAAAAATACACTTAATATATGTATATATGAGGGGATCTCATAATACAATTATTAAAAATGTTTACATACCACAACCAAGACTTAATGCTGGATTTAAACAAGCTTAGATTTTTTTTAAAAAAAGACCCCATATTTGGATTTTTAATCTAAACGGTGAAATTGAAAAAACACTAATCTACAGAATCTCTTGGCTGATGTGAATAGACTTCTCATTCACTATTTTTCTATTGAGGAATTCCAAAAAGGATATTACTTTTCAAAGAATTATTTAATAACAAATTTTATTTCACCTTTACTTTGCAATTAATAATATGCTGCTGCATTGCAGTAAAACTTTTATATAATAATTTGTAGGCTTTTTTATATTATAATTTCATCAGACTAAGTGCTTTCAGAGCCCTTGTTGCTCCATAACAACAAGGGCTCTGAAAGCACTTAATCTGATAAAATTATAATATAAAAAAGCCTACAAATTATTATATAAAAGTTTCACTGCAATGCAGCAGCGTATTATTAATTACAAAGAATTATTTAATGGATAATGTATCTGCAATGCCATAGAATTATCAATATCTGATTTCTTTCTCCATGTTGACAGTGTTGATAAGTTTCACACATTTTAAACAAGGTGGAAACAGTACCCATTTTTAACACCTTGTCAAGGCATGTACAATCATTATACTATATTCAGATAATCAAACCAGAGCTTTAGTTTCAACAACTTCTAAATATGAAATGAAAGTTCAGTTATATGTAAATAACTAAATAACTCATATTATATGTAACTGAACAGGAAGTAACTAAAACTTCCAATGAGTTATGTCATGCTTGCAGCCCAATCACAACCATCTATCAACCCAGAAATCAGACCAATCTCTCAGATCATAGATACATTAGAAACATACACTTTATCAAACAATTCGTATAGCACGTGACATTTCAACTTCATATACACATTATTTCTAGAGAAATCTTAACTTAATTTTTTTATATAATTTTTTTTTTATAAATTATAATTTTATCACAGATTACTGAAACATGTAATATTTAATAAATCAACTTTTTTATATTCATTTTACATAATGATAAATCTTTAGTTATTAATATGATGTTTTAGTTAAATGGTAGTGTGAAAAAAAATATTTAAAAAACATTGTTGAACAATCAAAATGTCAGATTATTTAATAAAATTTGAATACTGCAAAATTAATGAAAAAGGAATTGATTTATTTTATATATATATAATAATGAAATATAAGTATAGTTTATATACTTAACCTATCTGAAATTAAAGGGGATTTGAATCCAGACTTTCAAGTTCCCCATAGTCATCCACTATATATATATACCCACCCTATATATATGTAAATTAAATGGAAGTACTCATTTTCTGTGCCATTAATAAGGAGCATTCATATGTTAATAAATGTTAATAAAAAATAGGCAGCTGAGCGCGATATTTATACAATACCCAGATTTTAAATAATTTTGAAATTATATGTATAAATTATAAAACAAAGAATTAGGCTAATTTTATAAATGTGAATAATATATTGTGCATAGCCCAATAATTTACTTCTAACATCATCAATGAATGTTCATTTAAATGCATTAAAATTTAAAAAATAGGCAGCCCATTTTTTATTTATATTTATTGATGTATTGACATATAGATGTTGTTTATTAATCGTTCACACAGAAAATTGTTACTTTATTTAAATATATATGTATTGTGCTGTGGATATTTATTATTTACATTTATAAAACTAAGTTAGTGTTAATAATATAGATCATTAAAAATAAAATATATTTTTTGTCCTATGATATATAGATATAATTGCAAAATGATTAAAGCCATATTTAAATTCTGGCTAATATATAAATACAATATTCTATTTTCAACAACTATAAATGGATATTTATTTAAATACATCAAAACTTAAGGAATATGCCATCTAATTCTTTATTACCCTTTACTTATATATGAGTGTTGTTTATTAATATCTCATGGAAAGTTATTACTCCCATTAATTTAAATATATATAATAAATCATTATATAAAGAATTTGAACACAAACTTTCAAGCTCCTTTCTACTATCCAATCCATCTTATATAACCATAGATTAACACAAAAAATAAATGATCTCAATACATTGTAAGGGTTGCTTACAATCCAATTGAAACCAGCCTTTAGCCATCCACACCATCCAATCCAACCCATTTAAAATATAAACTTAGCTAAAGGTGGTTAAATATGCAATATCATTTTTTGTGTAAACATACATATATATATACGCAATAAATGTTTGCCTTATTAAGTACAAACTTCAACAAATGTCACAATGAACTAATTTCCCTTATTAAATGAGAAGTAAAAAAACCAGTTAAATAAATCCTTCTTATATATATATATATGTATAACAACAATGAGTTATAAATCAATGTGTTTTATGTCATTAATAAAGACTTGAACTTGGTAAACATAGTGATGACCTAATGTCAAGCCAATCTCTAGGTAACCAAGCATGGAAGATAAAAGTAGAATTCTATTTTATTTACCATCAATATGATATGTGCAACAATAGATACATACAGCAATGGAAGAGGAAATGGAAATGTGAATATACTAAGAAATGGAAACTAAGCCCAGTATAAAAGCAAACCCAGTCCATTTCCATCATCTTTTGGTATTTTTCAAATGCTATAATAATAGCACAAAGCCAATTTTTGAAGATCCAATGTTCGAATCCAATAGAAAATGAATGACTTGTTTGAACATTCCAAATTATTCATATAATCTTCACAGCATAAAATTATAAGAAACTGTAATCAACATTTAAACACAGAAAAATTTGATCAATTCATGCACCTTGATAAAAGAAACGAACTAATTTTAAATTGATATTTAAAAATTAAAAACTGTGTTATTATTCAAGCACAAGGAAAAGAGAAAATAAAACATCACTAGCATATATATAAATGATGAAGTAACCTTTTTCTTATGTAAATCATTAAATGCCATATTGTAAATTAAAAAAAAGGTAAATCTATTATGAACTATTACACAATGTACTGCAGCTAGATTAATATAGCCATATGACTGAATTGCAACAGTCCTACCATAGAAGAATGATGATTTAATCTATTTGCCTATACATGCCTAAAGTAACATCAAAAATCCTACAATAAGTGTCTAAATGGATTCAGAAGGAAAGCAACTGCAGAAAATAAAAACACCACCATTTCAAGCATGTTGTTGAAGAATTCTCACAGGTGATGAACGATTTACTGAAGGAGGATGACGCAAATGAAAATAGACTGTATCCATAAGAGACACTATTACCAAACTCATGGGCAATAATCAAGAAGAACTAATGAACATTTTGATTCATTATATATATATATATATGTAAAAATTCTAGTTTTATTTATCTCCATACTTGGTAGCTTAAACATGCTTAGAACTTGGAAGATTCCATTATGATTGAAAGCAATAAAGTAAAGGGGGGGGGGGTTATTAAATTATACAAAAAAAAATTTGTTAAATAAGTTTAGGTCAGCTTTCCCTCTGTAATGACTTGACATTTGCCATCATCCTATTATATGGAATGAGGTAAGATTTTTTTAATACTATTCTATATTTGTTATAAATGTGCACTTTTTTCCACATATGTTAGTGAAGCTATATTTATAATTTAAGATTTAGCATACTACCTTAGTGCTTTTGGGATTTAGTATTCAAATTCCATACTCAATTATAATTTTTATTGGTGAAGAGAAAAGTCAATTTATTCCATATTAAGTACATTCATTATGACAGGACAAAGTTTGTGTTTTTATTTGTTAATCGTTAACTAATAATAATTTATATTTATTTTTTCAGTATAAATGATAATCTTCTTGTGTGGATGCTCTTTCCTATCAATTTTAGGAAATTGTACAAACACAGGAGGTCCCCAAAGAAGATGGAACATCAATAACTAGAATTGAATGACAAGGCTATCATGGAAATACTTGTATAAAATTATAAATTAATTAGTCAGCTCCACGGCCAGTTTGATAAAAGATTTTTAATTATTTTGCTTTGTAAATAATTAGTGTTTTGTTATGTATTTCTACCATGGATTACAGGTTGGAATAGTAAATATATCAATCATCAATATGGTAGAAATGCATTCTTGACATATAATTATAATTTTTTTATTATCATGTTAAAGAGTTTTTGAATTTTTATTTTGTTATCAATAAACATTGTCAATTTGTTTTTCATTAAATTGGTCTCTAGTTTATCAAAATATTTTTCACCATCACTCATCAATTTATAACTATATATATATATATATATATATATATATATATATATATATATATATATATACCCCACACACATTTTACTCTATAGTAATATAATAATATGACTGGTTGGATCTTTCATTGGAACCTATATGGATATATGGTAGTTGCTATCTAGAGTAAATTAATGCCTAAAGAAAGCCAAAGGAACATATCTCCCTGAGTTTGAATACTGAGGCACAATGGAATCTGAAAGAGGGGTGGGGTATGAATGAACTAACCCAAATTGTATCTAGATTTAATGTGTAAATTTAGAGCTATCCCATTGGGGGTAGATATGATCATAAATAAGGTACTTCATCATGTCATGCACAGCATCCTACCTGAAGTATATAGATTTGACTGTAGTGATATATTTATTAACAATAGGCAATAACAATAAAAGAAAAGCCTACTAGTTTAAACTATATTCAACTCAATAATATATTACAACTGAATATAACCCTTTTAAAAGAAGTAGTTAATGTATTTGACAGTTGATTGTTTTGATTTTCCCTTTGAATTAATTTTATTCATTAAATAATTGAGTGTGAATATAATAGAAATCTCCATTTGCTTGACAATTGCAGATGTGTGCACATATCTTTGTAAGACATTAATTATTATTAAACATTGACAGACTTTCTTACTAAACATACTCACACATGCTGATTTTTAATAACACAGCTCATATATGGTATAAGACCCAGACCATGAGAGAAAACAGATAATGAACAATAATAAGTAGAGCTGTAAGTAACCTGTAATTTGTAAGAAAAATGAAAAAATATATAAAGACCTGGGAAATAATACTTGATCCAAAATATAAGTAATAACAACAAATTTCAAGTGGTAAATAATCACAGATTAAAACAGATAAAAATATATAATCAAGCATGGGCAAATACTTAGCTGAACCCATAGCTAAATCAAAATCCACATATATCTAACAGTAGGCATAGAAATCAATGAAAGGCCAAATAGATAAATAAACCTGCCCAAGGTACCTAAAAAGGAATCATTTATATTCAAGCACATATACAAGCCAATATTCCTAATTTATTTCCGGCACACATAATATAAATAGTAAGTAACTAAAAGTGCCAATACATTAAATGGTTTAATTCTCAAATAAAACTTGTTATACATCCATCCATGTACATCAAGTGAGAAATGAATATGTCAAGTTCTGAGACATTATTAATCAAAACATGTATTTAAAAAATATTAATACAGATTTTATTTTAACTCTAACTTATAAAAACTTTTTTTGCTCAGAAAATCTAGATTGTTTAAAACAATGATATAATTGGAGGAGGGAATAAATCTGTTCTAAGATTCTTTATAAATAACTTTTAACCTTTAAAAAAATAAAATTAATGATTTTAGAAAACTATTAAACTTTATTACTTATTCTCAACTGTCAAAGAAATTAAAGACACTAAAAGGTTAAAACTGAAATATTTATAATCTTTGATATTGAACTGAAGATTTTCTCTGCTCCAAACATCAACAATTTTAAACTCAAAACAAAAATGTATATTTATTAAGATTTTAAAAGGAAAGATAAAATTTTATTTAAAATTTTGTATTCTGTTTTTATTTTTAAGTGAACATACCATAACACACATACTTGATTATAATTGAAAATCATAAAAATATTTTGCTTTGAAAAAGTTTTAATTGAAATAATTTTTTTATGTTTTGTTTTAATCTATTTTAAAAGCAAAGACTTAAAAAGATAAAGAATAACTCTGGTTAAAATTTTAATTAATATCTAGCTATATAAAGAATAGCCCTGGTTAAAATTTTAATTAAGATCTGGTTGGAGATAAAGACTAGCTTCAGTTAGATTTTAAAATCTGGAAGGAGATAAAAATAGTATATAAATTTTTTTTAGAGAAAAAAGAGAAAGAAAATTGCTGTGCTAATTGCTAAGTGAAGTTTGCTAATACAAAATTTTCTCCTTTTTTGCTGAGGTAAGTGAGAAATCAAGACTGTAATAGAAGATTGCTAATTGTGAATTGTGGATAGCTGACTGCTAAGCCAACTATTTGAGGAGAAAAGAAAAAACACCACCCATTGACAATGCAGAACTGACCCACCTTCAAGAACCATATTAAAAGTATGCTGTTCTAAAATCCTTCCCAAGCATACACCAGAGCTCAAAATTGCGTCATCATGAACATGTCCAAATTTTTCAGTTTGAAACTGATCCTGAAGATTGCCTTCATACTCCACAACCAGTTTATGGGAGATCAAAAACCACAGCAGTGTACTCTGGATGGGACTAAAACCTTATGCACATCACTGAAATCCAACAGAAAAATTGAAGCCCCAAAAGTAACTGAACATTTTTATATTTTAACTAGAGCTTAAATCTAAGCTTTATACTTACAAAATAGAAATATGAACCTATGATAGACTTATTAGTAGGAGTTTAGATATTATTAGTATTTTCTAAATATTTTATTTATTATATGTATTTTCTATTATGACCTATAAATTGTAGATAAGTAAATCAATATTTTATTTTTATTGCTTTGTCAGAGAGTGTATTATAAGCTGATATTTTGTACTCATTGTTTTTATTATTATTATTATTATTATTATTATTATTATTATTATTATTATTATTATTATTATTATTATTATTATTATTATTATTATTATTATTATTATTATTATTATTATTATTATTATTATTATTATTATTATTTGTTATTGTTAAAGGCTTTGGCAGAGAGTAGTGTTTTTAGCAGCTTTCCTTTTTTGTTTAAAAGTAATTTAGTTTAATGTGTGTTTGCATTTCCCAAAAACCATGGATCTTTCAGCTCATGATTTATCGATTATATAGTTGTTTTTCTTGCAAGCCATAGAGATTATGTTATTTCCTTTTTATTATATTAAAGATTAAGAAATTATAGTCTTGTTCCTTTTCTTGTACAGGATTACCTTTAGGGCCATACAGTAAATGTGAGCCCTTGTAAGTGTTTAAGAAGCATATGATATCCTTGTTTTGGTCCCAATGTCTGTACCGGGTTAAGGATCACTCTGCACTGTTTGTTAACTTTCATCCAAGATCATCTTCACTAAAATCTCTAAGAAAGGAATGTGGGAGGTTAGATAAATTGCTGGCTGGAAAGTCATACAAAGCCCTATAAACTTAGGTGAGAAGGCCAAACTTGTCTTCTGAAGTGTTTGATACACCACAATGTCAATTGCATTCTCTTTTGCAATTGCATTTTGGTAAAATTATAGCAGCACTGCTCTGGCAATGCAAAGAAACTAAGATCTTCCAATCATAAAACTTCCAGATAACCAATCAAGACTGTCAGATAACCAATAAGAATGCAGACTCAACACCCATGCGAACTTTTGGTAATGTGAAAATATTTATTATATTGTCAAATGCATTACCTTTTTTTTCTTTTGGGCTTATGTTTTGGAATTATTGAATATCTTATTATATACATCTTGTATTATAACAGACACTGTTATGATAACTCGTGTAAAATAAATGATTTCGGAATTTTATTTCCTACTATTTTTTACCCTGTGTCTTGGAATTCTTCAATTACAGTAACATTTGATTCACTGTAATAGAGTTGAATAAAGGTAAAATTTTGTACATTAATTTTTGAATATATATAGATTCTTATGCATAAATATAACTAATCAAGCTGCCAAATAATCAATCAGAATGTAGACACAACACATATGGGAACTTTTGATGATGTCAAATGCATTAGAGTTTTTTTTCCTTTAAAACAAACGTTATTCAGAAGAGCTTATATTTTGGAATTACTTACTTTATTATTATTTTCATTATGTGTTATAACAGATGTGCTTACAATAATATACTCTTGTAAAATAAAGAAACAACTTCAGAATTCTATTTCCTGCAATTTTTGCAGTGTATTTCATAATTCTTCAATTACTGTAACATTTGATTTACTAATAGATATAAAGGAAATAAAATTTCAGTAAAGGTACAATTTTGTACATTAATTTTTGAATAAATATAGATGCTTGTACATAAATAAATATAGACTGTTGTACATGAAAAAAATTAGACATCCCCTGAAAATAAGCCCTAGAGTGTGTTTTGGAGGAAAAATTAATATAAGACAGTAGCTTCTTTTTAGGGAAACATGATATAAGATAACACTTTTTTCTTCGAATTTTAGTAAAATATAAAGTCATCTTTTATTTCAATCCCAAGTTGTTTAATGGTTTAAACCTACAAAATTATTGTGTGTATATATATATGTGTGTGTAGTAATCATTCTTTTTTGAAAGACTATATTCACAGGTGTAATCTAAAGATATTTTGATTAATACATCCTCATGGCAAATTAGATCCAATGCCTTATTGATTAGAAACTCATCTGTTTTTAAAGTGATTTCCTAAAGTATTTTATAATCTAATTGTCAATGACAGAAGACTCTGAATTCTATATTAATACATTAAATACAGTGGCATGTGGACAAATTAGAAAGGAGAAGCAATTCATTTTTTTACTGAGAATCAAAATATGTTAAACAAATGTTTTAAATGAAAGCATCACTTTTAAATTATTTTGCCATTTTCACATTTTTTTAACTTTAAACATTATTTAAATCATTATTATTAAAACCATCTCAATTTCATCCTTTTTTTAATTATTAAAAAAGAATGTGTATTTGCTTCTTTGTTTCTCCACATAATGTTAAACAAGAAAGTATGTCATAATAGCAAATGCCAAATACGTATTTCAATTTTCAATTTTTATATTTAAATTTGACATTTCTAATTTTGATCTTCTTAACTTTATTATTACTTGTTTATTAATAAAATTAAGGAATCCAAATGATCTTGTCAACATATATACAAGGAATAAGAATTTATTTAGTATCGATAAATATAAATGTGAAACTTTATATTTGGCAGCATTATACAGACTATCAAATTTTTATAATATATTTTTTCAATGACATTGATGTATTTTTAGTAGATCTAAAGACATTTGTTGAGGAAACAACAATTACTTTATCAAATATTTAAATTGTAATGTATTTCTTTAAATGGTTTTATTAACTGTTGAAATACTAATAAATTAATTGAATTATGATTATTAATTATTATTATTATTATTATTATTATTAAGCCAATAAACATCACATGATCACCATTTTTTATACTTGCTTATAACTGTTGTTAAAACAGGCAAAACTCACTAAACATATTGCCATGCACAGCAAGCTATAGTAATCAATGGCTTGTGCATAAAATCCCCATCTAGTGCCTACTCATCCAATATCCCCAGACTAGTTTCTAGCTTATGGTCTTCGTCAGTGAGGAGCCTTTCTGTGTGTGGCAATACATATAGTGAGTTTTGCCTGTTTTAACAACAGTTGTAAACAAGCATAACAAATGGTGATCATGTGATGTTTATTGGCTTAAAACCAATCCTGCCTAATAGAATAGTGGTGGCTATGGTTATTAAAGAACCAAAGACACCAAAATGTATGGGTACTGAACTGAGTTCAGACCTATATGACTATATAAGCCCATCGGCTTGAATTGAAAATATTAAGGTATTTTCAATTTAAAACTCATAGTTTTGTAGTAAAATGGAGATAAAAGGTGGCTGCTGGAGGATTGCATTAGATCCTAAGATCTAGGTGCAGTACTCTCAGATCCAAGGCTCCTCACTGATGAAGGCCATAAGCCATAAACTAGTCTGGAAATATTGGATGAGTAGGCATTAGATGGGGATTTTATGCACAAGCCTTCTGGCATCCATTGATTACTCTAGCTTGCTGTGTGTCACAATACATATAGTGAGTTTTTGCCTGTTTTAATAATAACAACAACAATTATTATTATTATTATTATTACTATTATTACTACTACTACTACTACTAACTACTACTACAAATACTACTACCACTACTACTACTATTAGTACTACTACTATTACTATTACTATTAGCACTACTACCATCACCACTACTACTACTATTATTATTCAGTGTAAAGAATATGGCATGAAAATGGAAGTGGAAAAAATTAAATATCTTGGTGTTATTTTTGATAAGAAAATGTCATGGTCACATCATATTAATCAATTTTTGCAAAGGTTTAGATATTTTTACTTTATGTTTTATAGGTTGTCTTTTTTTCTTCCATATAATATATTGAAGATAGTGTATATAGTATTGTGTAAATCTGTATTGAGATATGGTATTACACTTTATGGTTTCTCAAGTATATCAAGTTCGAAAAGATTAAAAAAGTTTCAAAATAAGATTTTACAGCTAATACAGAATATGTCATACTTAGATGATAAAATTAATGATTTGTTAGATTTTGATAAACTGTTTCAGATGGTCGTTATAAAGAAAAATTATTTTAATAATTCATTTAAAAAATATATGGTATCTAATTATAGTGGTTACCTTAGGAATAAATATTACATTTCATTTAGGTACAGAAATAAATTCGGAGTAGATTGAAAAGTGTGTGTATATTCCATTGATTTTCAATAAATTACCAAGTTATAAGTTGAACATAGAAAGTATGAATTTGTTAAAAAAGGAATTGAAAAAATATTTTTTATGTCTATAAAATTTCAATAGTTACTTTGTTTTTTTTGTTTTGTGGTCGTTTTGTGCATAATAATTAATATTGATTTATAATTTATAATATTGATTTATTAATTTATAATATTGAGTTATATTTGGTTTATTTTGTATTTTATTCTTTGTTTTAATATATATTTTGTTGTTTATTAGTACTGTAAGATTATGTCAATTGCTTTATATAAAATCTGTATGATATTTGTAAAACCTAAGAAAAGCATTTGTTTTGCTTATTAAGTTTCTTTCTTTGATGTAATCAAAATAAATAAATAAATAAAATAAAAAAATCTTTAAAAAATTATTATTGTTATTATTATTATTTCAATAGATTTTCTGATTTTGAAATTATTATTATTTCAATAAATTTTCTTATTTTTAAACTATAATGGCTCTAAGATATATGTATATAAAATATGAAGCAATGACTAGATTAAAATATTACTTTTACTTTACTTCAAATTAAACATAGCTCAATGTATGTGCAAACAAATAAAGTAAATCATCCTTCCCCAGGCTATGAATTAAAGGCACTCTAAATGTTGAAACAGATATTACTGTCCTTCTATCGTTTTCACCTTTATGTCTCCATAGACACATCTATGCCGGTTTTAAACACTCTTTAGTACACGTGTATATATATCCACACAGTGTTATATGCCTTTACACAGCTGTATATATATGTTTACACAGTTGTATGTGTCCACGCAGCGATATATTCATTTATACAGTTATATATGTGGTCACAGTTTTATATGCATTCAAACAATTATATGTTTATTGTCACACATACAAGCACCTGTAAATGATAATGATATTAAATTTTGTATAGATATTGCAGCATTTATTTTATTTATTTTGTTTAGAAAATATGGCTAAATATTTTTTAACAAGTTTGGTTTAGGTAAATTATAAATCACATGCAAAATTCACAGATTGGTAATAAGACTTTAGAATAATTCGCAGGTGGGATCAGATAGTCCCTAGGTTATTGACATTGTTTTAGAGCTCATTCATTACGATTGTAATGAATTTCTTTTCCCAGATCAAACCAGTAAAAATTTGGCAACAAGATAAAAAAAGAGAGATTAGAATCAAAAGAGACAGACTGCTTTAAAACTTAGAAGAAGTTTGAATTGTGTTTTAAAATAGATAGTCTCTGGCTTTTGATCTAGGGAATATAGATATCGCAGATTTTTATTTAGAATAATTTGCAGGTGGGATCAGATAGTCCCTAGGTTATTGACATTGTTCTAGAGCTCATTCATTGCGATTGTAATGAATTTCTCTTCCCAGATCAAACCAGTAAAAGTTTGGGCAACAAGATAAAAAAAAAGATAGGAATCAAAAGAGACCTAAGGCTAAAACTTAGAAGTCTGAATTGTGTTTTAAAATAGATAGTCGCTGGCTTTGATCTAGGGAATATAAATATTGCAGATTTTTTTTGAAATTCACACTCTTTAGCTTTTTTTTCTGAAAATTGTTGTGGAGACCAGAATCCAAAATGATCGAGTAAAATAATATATTTACTGGCTCGGAAGCCAGATGGCTACTCTCAATTCCTCTAAACATTCCTTTGAATAGACTTTCCAGCAACCTGCATGGAGAATATGAAGAAATTTAACCTATCTGAAAGGCCACTGAAGATTATGACGCTGTCAGACGCCCTATTCCAACCACTATCATTGATATACGCTTCAAGTCCACTCAAGGAGGCAGAGAGAGATGGTAATCATTTTTAAAAGGCTGCGGTATGAACTTTAAATTATAAATTCTTATAACACTTTAAAAAGAACGTTCTATCTAAATTATAAAAAACTCTTTCAATTTTACCCTCTTATAAAAAGAAACTATCGGTCTGTGACTTTGTATATAATGTAAAGGAAAGGAAAAAAAAATCACTTACTTTAATTTTATAAACCGCTGAAATCTTTTATGAATTAAAAGATTTCATATTTTTTTTTATCCTCATTAAATGTCCGAAATTTATTCTCTTCAATCCCTACAAACTAACGGTCTTGCCAAATTTCAGTAATTTTAATATTTTGTTTAAATGCATTTTGTTATGTGATAATATGCTCAGATTTCGAAACAATGAAACTAAGTAAGTAATTTATAAAGGAGATAATTGTAATCTTCACATAGACATTTTAAAAGCCTTGTTTATTTTATTAAATCATTGTTTCGAAATTATAATATTGGTAATAAACGAATGCGCTAACCACTCGTTGTTATCATAGTTATATATATATTGTAAAATCGTATTTTTTTAGATTTGCTTAACCGATCTTATATTATAACCTTTGATATTTATTAGTTGGAAGGGGATATATATATATTGTCTAGAGATGATAAAGTATATTTGCTAATGTTTGTATTAAGTCCCATCGAATATACTTTCCCTCCTTAATTAAGAATCTTTACATGCAGATTCAGGATCTTAACTAGATTATTTTTATATAGTTTAAGCCCATTTTATTAGCATACTTATAATGCTAATTTTAAGAACTGTTTTGAATTAGCTTGACAGATAAAAGCTATCTGTTTTAGGTGCAATTAATTATATGCATACTTATTGCTTTTTATATATATATTGCGTGCATTGCGGGTGTGTTTTTATATAGTACACTTATATGTGTTACATTTTGCTGCCTCTGACAAGGGTTCACGGTAACAAACCGCCCCTTTTATTTAGTTCGGGTTATGGCTATCTTCATTAGAACTGGGGGCGTGAGGACCCAGAATTTTCCTAAAGCCAATCCGACTTCCTGAACTTTATGTTCATACCTCAATAGCAGCAAACCGTCAGTCTCAGAGCAAATCGAGCATTTGATGCTGAAACTCTTGAAGAATCACACACTCGCACTGCAAGTTTATTTCTTTAATATTTTATATAGCGCCATAGCGCATATATGTGGACCTAATGGTAACCAGTTCTTTTTCCCATATTAATTAATCATTCAGCTTTAGACTGGAGTTTGAATCTGGGTTATCAGTTTGAATCTGCATGATTCTGAGTTTATTTAGTTGCTCATTTAATTAGTATATATAACAGCCTTTAAAACTGGCTGTACTCATCATCATCTCTACTAAAGTATCAACTTCTAACTTAAGCAAGTCAAGTTCATAAGATGAGCATATTAAGTAATTAGGCATGACCTCTATAACTCACACACACATGTATTGTAATATGTTTAAAAGGGAACAGATGTACTTGATAACAGTTCCAACTATTGTAACATGCTTGCCTGTATTGAATACCTTGTGAAGATTATACAACCCTTGCCATTATGATATTTTGTGTTAGATCATTTGTTATTGTTTTAATAAATCCTTTTAAATATAAACTGTTGTATATCTTTCTTGCTCAGACTCTAGATCAAACCAATCCATAGTATTTTATCCAATCCGCAGTATATTATTAAATGTCACAGTTCATACTCCAATTTCTTAATGAGTTTATATGCTATATGTGTATGTCTAGTATTTAAGATTAATAGAGTGTCAAGTGTTATATATATCACTTATTTAGTTAGGTTAGTAATGACCTTAAGTCTCGTGTTTCTCCCTGTTCTATGTCGGCTCGCGGTTAAATGAGAACTGAGTGTAGCCCCAGGAATGTCACTCATAAGGTGTTAAATTTGGAGTACTGGCAGATGAGTTGGAGTTTGGTCGGATTAGAGGTCTCAACCACCTCACTACGGTCAGCTTTGGTATATTTTGCTTGGGCTCTGAATTTTGTTGCATGAGTGTACAAATCTGACTGTTACATAGGTTTTTTTTTCCTCGATTATGGACGCCCTTCCGTGGGGCCTAGTTAATTTTCACGACCCTGAAATATAGATATATGAGTACAAATTTTTGTTTTCCTGATTATGTAAATTTTTTTTTTTTCACTGATTATGGATGCTTAAGTCAGTGGGCTTCTTCAATTGATGTTCATGTCCCTGAACTGAGTATAGGCCCTGAACATGGTCTTGAACCAGGTATAGGCCCTGAATTGAATATATATATTTTTTTGAATATGCATTTATATTATATTTTCTCTTCAAATATGAATGCCATGCATGGACAAACTTAGTTACACACCCTAAACTGAGTGTGTGGATGTTGATATATATAAAAGATTTTTTTTCATGAAATATTTTTTTTAACAACATTTGCATATGTATAATTTTTCTCTTAAGTATGAACAACCAGTTAGTTAATTCACATGCCCTGAACTGATAAAAGCATTGAACTGATACAGGTCCTGAACTGAATACAGGCTCTGAATTGATATATGTTGAAAAATATATGTAAATTTTTTTTTAAATTATGGTATTGCAATGGGAGGAGTATTCTTGACTATATACACATGAGCCATATATATATATAAAAATTTTATAATTTTTTTTTGTCTATTTACTGAGACTCTGTTTACTTTAAGTAAAGAATTTTAAAAGTGTCTCTGGCTCAGATATGGCATGAATGTATGCAGGATATGTCAACCAGATATTGGGTGTGTCACATACATGTTGGAAATTGAAGTCTTAGGTTATATATGTGGTGTTTTTCTTGCTCACTGGTGACTGGCACCCGGGGGTGATTTGAATAGGTTGATAGTCATCCTCATATAAATTTTGTCATCAGGGGTAGAGAAAAGGGTTTGCATAAAGGGGCTCTATTGCTTTAAACTTGTTATAAAAATTTGGATTGGTTTGGAGAATGAGCAATGAAACAAAAAGAGGCAAGGTCAACGTAAATTAAAAATGGAGATATATACGTGTACTTCAGATCAAACCTGGCATAGAAAGCAAAATTTTTCATAATAATTTTTTTTTTAAAGTCTTTTCTTAGGAATGATCGGCTTCAGTGAAGGAAGAAAGGAGGTGCAATTGGTAGTATAAATTTTTTTTAAATTTTTTTGTACATAAATGCTTTTACTATATACTTTTAAATTTTTTTTATATAAAATACTTGAGTATGTTAGATGTAAACAGGACTTAAACTTGATAGTGGCAGTGGTTATTGAGATCAGTAGTAAGGATAGGTTAATAAAGGAATGCAGTGGTCTGAAAGTTAGGAATTAGAGAGAGAAAGAGCCGTCTTGGGGGGAGAGTCAGTAAATAATCATTTAGAGCAGGTATTAATAATTAGTATAATTCTTAGTCATAACCAAAGCTGAAAGTTATTATGGACAGCCATCCAAAGAAAGTCATGGGGGAAAGCCAAATTATCATGTCACCAACCTTCTGGTTACAGATGAAAGTGATGATGGAGACAGTCCAACAAGAGGAGTACCTTAGAATGAGGGAGAAACTGGATGCCTATAAAATGGAGATAGGGGAAGGCTTGCAAGCCCTAGGCAGAAAAATAGAGGAAAGAAATCCAAATATAGAGGGGTTACATAAGGGTTCAAAAAGATTGGGAGTAAACTGCCAGCAGGAAGTGTTCAAACTGGAGGAGCCTTCTCAGAAGAAAATGATAAACCTGGAGAAGCACCCAGTGGATATTGCAGAGAGTAAGAAGGGTAGCCAAGAGGATATAGATGTAGAGGGAGGAGAAGCAGGAGAAATTCCTGAAGGAAATTTAGGGGATAGTGATGATCAGGATGGTGAACCAAGAGAAGAAAATCTATTCCGTAAAAGGGGAAAATTTGAATGTCTTGATGTTGCAAAAGACTCAGATATGGATTGCCATTATCATTACAAACAAGTAAAGTTAGCAGATCCAGAAGATCGTCTCCAAGAAAACAAGCATGCTGAAACTGCAGATTCTTGTATGCCAGGCAATGAGAATGCTAAAAAGAATATAATTGATATATCTGAGGTAGAACCAGTAAAAGGAGTAAATACAGAGGAAGTAGAAGAGTCAGAATCTCCTTTTGAAATACGATTAAAAGAGCAAAGAATCGATTCAGAGGTTGTAGAAGAAATGTTACAAGTTAGTATGCAAAAAGAGATGTTGGAAATGAGTAAAAAAATAGTTTAGCAGAGGGACATATTAAAACAGAAAGGGAGTCAGAGAATATCATTAAATTAAAGCAAGTTGAAGAAACTTTAGAAGTTCCAACTAGAGACATTTCGAAGGAATCACAAGTTGAAGATCCTATTACTGGTAAAGCAAAAATTGAGATTATTAAAAAGGAAGGAATTGAAATTATGAAGGATGATATTGAAATTGTCAATCCACCTTCAGAAAAACTGCTAAATGTGGAATATGTCACTAAAAGTGCAAAAGAAGAAGTTGATACAGAAACCAAGACTGACATTGTATCAAACACAGTAAAAGGATGTAAAATGGATGTGGAGATAATAGAAGACTCCAAAATAGTTGTAGAGATTGATGAGTTTAAAATCAATGTAAAAACAGGGGGAGAGTTAAGACTTGATAAAGAAACTGTAGAAGAATTTAAAATGGACGCAAAGACTGCTGAGGAGTTGCAAGCTGATTTAATAAAATCTAAAAGAGATGTAAAATTTGTAAGAGAGTCTAAAGTCAATGATGATATGGAAGAGTCTAAAATTGATGCAGTAAGTATTGATATTTGTAAAATCAATATGGAAATATCAGAGGATTCAAAAATGTATTCAGAGACTGCAATGGATACTGAAATTGATACAAAAGACATGGAAGGGATGGAACCTGATATAAAAATCATGCAGGAATCTCTTGAACAACAAAATATAGCTCAGAACAGTGAAGAGTCTATAGATACTGAAGTAAATGAGAAAGAATACAAAGTAAATCTTCTTTCAACCTCATCTAAAAATGTTATTTATATTGAAGAAATTAAGCCAAAATCTTACCCAGAAGTACCAAAAATAAATGCAATTGAGGTTACCAAAACTTGCATAGACAGGAATGTTTTAAAAGATAGACATTTCACAAAAATTCCCAAAATGTATGAGTTTGATCAAGTGAAAGAAGACAGTGGAGCTAAGTCCGAGATTGAGGCCCTGTGGGACAGAGTGGTTTTTGATTGTGAGAGAAGTGTGAATATTGCCAGAGCCCAAAGGGGAAAGACAGGATGGAAAAGAAAGAGGAGAAAAGAAGATACTGATGTTTTTAGGAGGGAAAACCAGAAAAGAGTTCAAACTCAGGATCTGAGAGAGGGATATGTTCGGAGATATCCTACATATTTTTCTTTTAGGAAGAAACTGCACCAAACCCAGATGAAGTGTGGGAAACATAGAAAACTCTGGGAAAGAGATGTTGGTGGTGCCCAGATAGGACTGACAGTATGGAAAAGGAGGAGAAAAGAAGGTGCCTATGTCTGCAAGACTGGAAACCAGAAGGGGGTTCAAACTTGGAATTTAATAAAGAAATGTCTTCAGAGGTATCATAAGTATTTCCCATTTAGAAAGAAAGCCAAACTGCAACCAGTCAGAAAGTCTGGAAGCTTCCTGGTATATGATAAGCTCCAGGAACCCAAAACGTTCAAAACTTACCCCCAGACCCAACTTAGGTAAGATTAGTTTTGATGATTACTCCTAGATTCTACAAAGATGATGCATGATCATTTATAGAATTGCCCCTACCCCAGTAGTTAGATATATATATTGTGTGTTCTTCTATATAGGTGATATTTATCAAATTAGTTAGCTAATTAGTGTTATATTATTCCAACCCAACAATATATACATATTAAAATTTTGTGTGCTCATATATATATGTAATAACCACATGTTTAGCAAATTAGCTTGCCAAATAGCATTAGTATAACCAGTTATAGGTAGATGTGTATAACCTTAGACTTTAGTCATAATGGTATTAGTGTACTGTCATCACTTTAAGACCAGACAGCCGGGCAAGGTAAAAATTTTGCAAGTAATATTTTGTTTCATCATTTGTTTTGTTATGAAATAGTGGTTTTATTGAGGGATATTCTTCACCAAGTAAAATCTTTTTTTTTTCATTGATTTTTTTTTTTGTAAGTTTGGGGAAATGAAACAGATATTACTGTCCTTCTATCTGTTTCACCTTTATGTCTCCATAGACACATCTATGCCGGTTTTAAACACTCTTTAGTACACGTGTATATATATCCACACAGTGTTATATGCCTTTACACAGCTGTATATATATATGTTTACACAGTTGTATGTGTCCACGCAGCGATATATTCATTTATACAGTTATATATGTGGTCACAGTTTTATATGCATTCAAACAATTATATGTTTATTGTCACACATACAAGCACCTGTAAATGATAATGATATTAAATTTTGTATAGATATATTGCAGCATTTATATAAATAATATATTGTATAAGGGTTATTTTGTTTAGAAAATATGGCTAAATATTCTTTAACAAGTTTGGTTTAGGTAAATTATAAATCACATGCGAAATTCACAGATTGGTAATAAGACTTTTAGAATAATTCGCAGGTGGGATCAGATAGTCCCTAGGTTATTGACATTGTTTTAGAGCTCATTCATTACGATTGTAATGAATTTCTTTTCCCAGATCAAACCAGTAAAAATTTGGCAACAAGATAAAAAAAAGAGAGATTAGAATCAAAAGAGACAGACTGCTTTAAAACTTAGAAGAAGTTTGAATTGTGTTTTAAAATAGATAGTCTCTGGCTTTTGATCTAGGGAATATAGATATCGCAGATTTTTATTTAGAATAATTTGCAGGTGGGATCAGATAGTCCCTAGGTTATTGACATTGTTCTAGAGCTCATTCATTGCGATTGTAATGAATTTCTCTTCCCAGATCAAACCAGTAAAAGTTTGGGCAACAAGATAAAAAAAAGATAAGAATCAAAAGAGACCTAAGGCTAAAACTTAGAAGTCTGAATTGTGTTTTAAAATAGATAGTCGCTGGCTTTGATCTAGGGAATATAAATATTGCAGATTTTTTTTGAAATTCACACTCTTTAGCTTTTTTTTCTGAAAATTGTTGTGGAGACCAGAATCCAAAATGATCGAGTAAAATAATATATTTACTGGCTCGGAAGCCAGATGGCTACTCTCAATTCCTCTAAACATTCCTTTGAATAGACTTTCCAGCAACCTGCATGGAGAATATGAAGAAATTTAACCTATCTGAAAGGCCACTGAAGATTATGACGCTGTCAGACGCCCTATTCCAACCACTATCATTGATATACGCTTCAAGTCCACTCAAGGAGGCAGAGAGAGATGGTAATCATTTTTAAAAGGCTGCGGTATGAACTTTAAATTATAAATTCTTATAACACTTTAAAAAGAATGTTCTATCTAAATTATAAAAAACTCTTTCAATTTTACCCTCTTATAAAAAGAAACTATCGGTCTGTGACTTTGTATATAATGTAAAGGAAAGGAAAAAAAATCACTTACTTTAATTTTATAAACCGCTGAAATCTTTTATGAATTAAAAGATTTCATATTTTTTTTTATCCTCATTAAATGTCCGAAATTTATTCTCTTCAATCCCTACAAACTAACGGTCTTGCCAAATTTCAGTAATTTTAATATTTTGTTTAAATGCATTTTGTTATGTGATAATATGCTCAGATTTCGAAACAATGAAACTAAGTAAGTAATTTATAAAGGAGATAATTGTAATCTTCACGTAGACATTTTAAAAGCCTTGTTTATTTTATTAAATCATTGTTTCGAAATTATAATATTGGTAATAAACGAATGCGCTAACCACTCGTTGTTATCATAGTTATATATATATTGTAAAATCGTATTTTTTAGATTTGCTTAACCGATCTTATATTATAACCTTTGATATTTATTAGTTGGAAGGGGATATATATATATTGTCTAGAGATGATAAAGTATATTTGCTAATGTTTGTATTAAGTCCCATCGAATATACTTTCCCTCCTTAATTAAGAATCTTTACATGCAGATTCAGGATCTTAACTAGATTATTTTTATATAGTTTAAGCCCATTTTATTAGCATACTTATAATGCTAATTTTAAGAACTGTTTTGAATTAGCTTGACAGATAAAAGCTATCTGTTTTAGGTGCAATTAATTATATGCATACTTATTGCTTTTTATATATATATTGCGTGCATTGCGGGTGTGTTTTTATATAGTACACTTATATGTGTTACGTTTTGCTGCCTCTGACAAGGATTCACGGTAACAAACCGCCCCTTTTATTTAGTTTGGGTTATGGCTATCTTCATTAGAACTGGGGGCGTGAGGACCCAGAATTTTCCTAAAGCCAATCCGACTTCCTGAATTTTATGTTCATACCTCAATAGCAGCAAACCGTCAGTCTCAGAGCAAACCGAGCATTTGATGCTGAAACTCTTGAAGAATCACACACTCGCACTGCAAGTTTATTTCTTTAATATTTTATATAGCGCCATAGCACATATATGTGGACCTAATGGTAACCAGTTCTTTTTCCCATATTAATTAATCATTCAGCTTTAGACTGGAGTTTGAATCTGGGTTATCAGTTTGAATCTGCATGATTCTGAGTTTATTTAGTTGCTCATTTAATTAGTATATATAACAGCCTTTAAAACTGGCTGTACTCATCATCATCTCTACTAAAGTATCAACTTCTAACTTAAGCAAGTCAAGTTCATAAGATGAGCATATTAAGTAATTAGGCATGACCTCTATAACTCACACACACATGTATTGTAATATGTTTAAAAGGGAACAGATGTACTTGATAACAGTTCCAACTATTGTAACATGCTTGCCTGTATTGAATACCTTGTGAAGATTATACAACCCTTGCCATTATGATATTTTGTGTTAGATCATTTGTTATTGTTTTAATAAATCTTTTTTAAATATAAACTGTTGTATATCTTTCTTGCTCAGACTCTAGATCAAACCAATCCATAGTATTTTATCCAATCCACAGTATATTATTAAATGTCACAGTTCATTACTCCAATTTCTTAATGAGTTTATATGCTATATGTGTATGTCTAGTATTTAAGATTAATAGAGTGTCAAGTGTTATATATATCACTTATTTAGTTAGGTTAGTAATGACCTTAAGTCTCGTGTTTCTCCCTGTTCTATGTCGGCTCACGGTTAAATGAGAACTGAGTGTAGCCCCAGGAATGTCACTCATAAGGTGTTAAATTTGGAGTACTGGCAGATGAGTTGGAGTTTGGTCGGATTAGAGGTCTCAACCACCTCACTACGGTCATCTTTGGTATATTTTGCTTGGGCTCTGAATTTTGTTGCATGAGTGTACAAATCTGACTGTTACAATGTATAAAGTATCAAGAATAGAATAAATTCACCTATTCTTGGGAGCTCTGATGTTTATAAGCATACCTTTGTCAATATTGTTGGTAATATATGATAATTTTAGTAAAATTAGTTTTAATAACATTTAAATGATAATATCAAATCTACTGTATCATACAATTTACTCAAGACATGACAGAAAATACTATGTAGTGTATTAAGAATTTGTCTAACTAGTTATGCATTAAATAGCATAACTTCTATACTGGATTATTTCATGGATTTAATTTAAAAATTGCTTTCACAGAAAAAAAACTGAACAGGCTTTTGTTACATCTTGAAACTACTGCTATGCCAAGTTGGCAAATAATGATATACCTTCTTAGAACTCTGGATTTGATTCAAGAAAATGCTTCCACTCACATTTATATAAGACAAGGATGTGATACATAAGAAAATGTCAACAACACAGAATTCTAGACGCAGCTAATTACATAACATTCAATGGTCATCTAGAACAAATATATTCTTGATTTTATTATTTTTATATTAATGCATGGTTTTAATATATTTATATAAAAAACATTATAAATATATATATATTGTACTCTTTATAATTGGTATAGATAGTTAATTAAAGTTGGAAAAGTAGTTATATTTTAAAAAAATTTAAATTTAGCTTATTTTCTAGCATATAATTTTGATGTTATAGATAGCAGAAGTTCAAACTCAGTAAATAGAAGCTTATAAAGATATATTAGATAGTTTGAACTCATTTAGAGATGAATTAAATATAAAATGATACTAAGTTGTTTAAAAGTTAATATTAATTTTTATTTATTATATTTAAAAAATACTACAAGATAGAATAGGTTAATTATAGCAGTAAATGTTTTATATTATAGGTTTAAGGTAATTATTTTGGTTTAAAATATTATTTAAAGATAGTTAATTTAATATTAGTTTAAAATGTGCTGAAAATATCACAGGATTAGAGGCGATTGTATGAATATGTGTGTTTTCAAAAAGTTAGAGAAAGAAAACTTTAATTTTAGCTTGTTAATAAAAATTTGATACATAATAATGTGTAGGAAATATTCAGTCTAGAGATAATATTAGAAAAATAATAATTAAAATTATTATTATTTTATTTCAATGTAATTTCAAGGTAATATTTTATTTTAAGTCAATTCCAGGTTGTTTAAATATTAAAAAATTATTTTAATATGAATATTTAAATTTTTATATAAAAATATTTAATATTTAAAGTATTAAATGATTTGATAATATTTAATAATCAATGACTAATCATTTTAAAACTTACTTTTAAAAATATTGATGTAGTTATATAAATGAGCAAGTTTTTATAAACAGTATTGACCAATAAAATCATTGGATTAAGACCAGTATAAAAAGAGAGGTTGAGGCCAGTATAATTGAAATAATTATTTAAATAATTGTTCACTAAAACACCAAATTTCCATGTCAGTCTATTCTTACTTGAAATTAGCTTAGGACTCCAATAATTCTATGGAATGCAATAGTAGTTACTTAAATATTGGAAAACGAACATTAAATGTTAAGAAATATGCTACAAGACTGGAAAAGATTTACATAAGAACTTTGAAATTTTTATGTATAGTATGCCTGAGTGAGTGAACATTTATTTAAAATAACTTTATCATATTACAATGAAACTAATTTATTAAAATCAATTAAGAGGAATCGGATATTTATTAAAAATCTTTATTGTAATGTTAAATTTGAAAAAAAGAAAAAGAAATTAAGACTCACATCTAAGTTTAAAAACTGAATTTAAAATAATTTATAGTATGATGAATGACTGCTTATTATATAATTTGTCTTTAAAATAATTAAAATGGACTCACATTTTAAGAATGATGTATTTAAAGAAAAACTGAAGAAAATGACTTTTGAATGTCTTTTATGCTTTTAAAAGTACTTGCTATTGTTCAAATCAATAAATAAATTATATACTTTAAAAATGATTTTATATGAACATAATGAACTGTGATATGTTTTTTTAAAAGATTGAAATTATATCCATTAATAAATGCTTGAATGATATTGCTGTCATTTCATCTGGAAAAGAAAAATATTTAGTGAAAAGATATGTGTTTAAAAGGATAAAAAGCATAAATCTTTTAAAGAAAGAAATATTTATTTTAATTCATAAACTATATGTCTGCTGATAAATGTATTAAATAAATAATTTATATTATATAATGTCTACTACTGGTGTTTTTGACCAATGGAAAATGTGAATATTACTTATATTTACAGCAATATATCTGCTATATACAATGTCCAAAATGTACATAAAAAAATATTTCATATAAAATAAATTTTGAATTATTATTCTACAAAGATATTAAATTCCTGGATAAAAAATTTCAGAAAGGACTGAAATAAACATTTTATCTTTTCAGGATCATTAATATTCTTCTTCTTAATGGATTTTATATTATTTCTACATTTTTTAATGACACCAAGACAGAAGTATGATCATGCACAAAGCTTTCCCCATAACTAAGCAATGGAATGATTCCAGACAAGCAAATTCCTGATAAGCATTTAACTTACGAGCATGAGGGGAGAAAATAAATCTTTTCATAACTTTAAAACTTTAGTTTTTTTTATATTAAGTCTAACTTTAATATTTAAAATACTACAATTTTTCTATTTTTTTTAAACTAACTTTTTGTTATTATATTTTAAATTTAATCTTAAAACAGATTAATTTTATTATTATTATTAGAATATTAAATAATAAAATTGGGTATTCAGAAAGTAATTTTCTGAACAAGATAAATTACAATCATAATTGGGTTTTTTTAATATATGGTCCAAGAAGTGGATCACTGTGAATGATCTTAATATGGGTTGAGATCATTGGTAATTTATTTTTATTATTTAAATTACATTTTGCTTAATAATTTTATCATTTTTAAAAAAAAAATGTTATATCCCAGTTAGTATGTCAACTTAGTATTTCATATTGCTTGAATTTAATATTAAATGGTGGAATGAACTGCTGATGGAAATTATCGTGATGTGTATTTTTTTATAAAAGAATTGATGAATGCAAAGAAATTTTTTGAAAACACCCAAGGATATTTAAAATATTTTTAATGGAATGCTTGAATATGCATACATTAGATAACATCTTTAATTTATTAATGTTTTATGTTTGTGAATGTATCTGTTGAAATACAGAATAAGATGTAATACTGATCTCTACATTATATAATAACAAATAAATAAATGTATAGTACTGATGTATATTTTATCAAGATCATTTGTGCATAAAAACTTTTAAAAAATCATCTTAATATGAATTTAGATCTTTGTTATTTCTTTAATATTGTGCTTTTGAAAATTATTTTTAGAATGCTATATGTATATTTTATGATATTAAGTGAGTTATTCAACGTGGAAGATATAGGATGGTGGTTGTGAGTGTAATATTTGTATGAAATCCTAGGTGTTAGGGATATGTTGAAAAACTGTTGTATGTGAATTACATTTTCATACTTTATAGTTACTAAAATATACAGATAATATAGGGTTGTATATCATTTTCTATGGACAGTTGCATGTTCTTATCATCAGTAAGTGCTATAACAGTCATGACTTGAATCTTAGGTGCCCAATGAATATGGACCTATTATTGTGATTTGCACTGTATCCATGATGATATTATCTTACTCATTTGAATCATTCTTATCACTATTTCATACCCTAAACTTTAATTGCTATCTATCACCACAGGAATCATTGTAGAGGATAGTTTTATAAGTTGGTATAATAATGGCAAAACTGTTTGATGTTGATAATTTTGTGAGAGGGCAAGATGAAGTATTGATGCTGAGATGTTTAATGATTGTCATAGTATATAACATAAGAAAGGAATAATTGATACTCATATAAATATTATAGATTACTTAGCTTTAACAGATGTATATTTAAATTGAAATGAAATTGAGAATAGTGAAAATGATTTTGAATGACATGATGAATATAGGAGTATAAAAACAAAAGAACTGCAAACATCAAGCAATATAATTTATTGATAGTTCTTTAAATTTTATTATAAATAATTTAAATCCATTTAAGTTACAAAAAATTATGAAATTAACTCTTACGTATTTTGCATAAGTATTAATTTTTTATACAAAGAGATATTCATATTTTTTATCTAAAATTTTCTGATATTTAAAAATCAGGATGATACTTTGCTCAACTATAAAGAAAGTCTTTAATAATTTTTCTTTTAATATTTTATTAAAATATAAATTTATATTGATGCAATACATCATAAGAAATATATTTTATAATAGTATAAGTGTGTTATTAAATTTTCTTAGAAATTGGGAAATTTATTGTAACTATTCCCAATACAAATAACAAAATGCTATTTTACTGAATTAGGATTATATATTGTCATTACTGTTGGAAGTTTTATTTTATTTTGAAATGACCTATCTTATTTTATTTCTTGTATTTATTGGTAAGATTTATTGTATATATATATGTATATATATATATATATATATATATATATATAACTATTCGAAACAATACAATAATTAATATAGTAACAATATTTTAAACAAATATATACCAATTTAATAGAAGTACTTTCAACTATCTATGTAGTCGTTGTCAACTAGACTCAAATTGTATTAGAAAAAACCGTTACAAATGTAAACAAAAGCAATACGTCATACATCAATTTTCCCACAATTCATTAATTTTTATATTGGCTGTCTGTCTATTTATCAACTGTTGCCTTTCACTTTTTATTAACATAGCTTCTTTAATTTTGCGTTTATTATTATTTCTTTCAATACACAGAATTTTAACTTTATTAAAATCAAAATCAAAACCATAATTACATGTTACATTATGATCAAAAAATACTGATGGTGATACATCATCATTTCTAACATTCTCTTGTCTTGATTTTTGCACTCGTTTATACAATAACAAATGCTCCCTTGATCTTTTCTCTAATGTACATCGAGATTCCCCAATATAAGCCTTTCCACAAAAACATAGCCATTTATATATTGCACAACTTTGATTTAAAATACCACACCTATTTTTTGAATTATTTATTAATCTATTTAAATTAGGAGTAGTATAAAATGCAACTCGACATATATTTTTATATATCTGTTTTATAAATTTAACCTGTTCATTACAAATAAATGGTATTGATATCCAAGTATATTTTATTTTATCAATATCTATAGCATCTAAAATTTTTCTATTATTATTAAACTTAGTAACAATATTATAAATTAATTTATAATCATATCCAACATTTAACAAATCCATAATAAATACATTTATGTTACTTATTTTATCAGAACTATATTTACATAATTTATTATTCCTAAATAAAAATGATTTTAAACTGGATAATTTATGTACAATTGGCACATTTGAATACCAAGGAATATATCCTCTTTTTTCAATATCTTTTATTACCATACAATAATCTAATTTATTTTTATTACGTGTAACTTTAATATCTAAATACTGAATTGACTTTTTTTCTTCAAAAGATTTACTCCATTTTAAACCTTCTAAACTATTTAATTATTATTATTATTATTATTATTATTATTATTATTATTATTATTATTATTATTATTATTATTATTATTATTATTATTATTATTATTATTATTATTATTATTATTATTATTATTATTATTATTATTATTATT
Organism: Epiperipatus broadwayi; assembly: GCA_028023455.1. NCBI lineage: Eukaryota > Metazoa > Onychophora > Udeonychophora > Euonychophora > Peripatidae > Epiperipatus > Epiperipatus broadwayi. The sequence goes on along the minus strand of JAQFVV010012439.1, from coordinate 4,719,040 downwards.
ATTATTATTATTATTATTATTATTATTATTATTATTATTATTATTATTATTATTATTATTATTATTATTATTATTATTATTATTATTATTATTATTATTATTATTATTATTATTATTATTATTGTTATTGTTATTGTTATTGTTATTGTTATTGTTATTGTTGTTGTTGTTGTTGTTGTTGTTGTTGTTGTTGTTGTTGTTGTTGTTGTTGTTGTTGTTGTTGTTATTATTATTATTATTATTACGTTTCAATAAAGGCTTTATTGATCTCAATGGTTTACATAAGTTTACATCTAGAAAAATTTGAAATTTAACATGCAATGAATAATATTAGGGTAAACACATATAAATGAATTTAGTGGTTACACTTTGTGGTTAATGGACTATAACAATATAAAAATTAAACAAGCAAAAATAATCAGAGTTCTAAAGTTTGAGGAGCTTATTCAGTTTTGTCCACATATCACTTTGAATGTTAGTTGTATGATAGTTTTTCTTTGCAGCATTCACAGCATTGATGATTGTTTTAACAATGACCATGTTGCTGCATATAAGTGGGGGTTGGTTATTATTTTATCTCTATTTCGAATGTGTAGCAGTTTGTTGCTAAATGTAGCTGGGTGTCGTCTGGTGTTATTGCCAATTAAGAAAGTACATTATTATTATTATTATTATTATTATTATTATTATTATTATTATTATTATTATTGTTGTTGTTGTTATTGTTATTATTATTATTATTATTATTATGATGTTTCAAAAGGCCTTTATTGTCTCAAAAGAATTACAAATTTTGCATTTACATAGTTCGTCTACATATAATACCCTGGATTGTCCATTATTGATTTGTTATGATTATTGTTTAATCTATAAAATAATAGCATAAAGACAGTATATATCTATAGAAAAAATAAAGCACTGTACATGGACTGGAGATTTAATATCTGTCATAATTAATCTTCAATTTCCAAAATGGTCTGCCCTCACCTCTTTTCGATATATATATATTCAAGGGTCATAATGACACCTGTCTATAAAAAATTCCTCATTATAACAATGAATGCCAATCAATGTTCTTTAAAATAAACTGTTCTATGCATCAGTGTGAAAAATCATGAACTGAGTTGGGGGAGAGAGGAGAAGTAAAAGGTTGCTAGTGTTAAATTGGGGTTTTAATTTTGAGTTGGTAGTGGTATCTATCCATAAGCGTTTTTGGCAATAAAGTGGCACTCTAAAAAATTAAAGTATGGTATAATAATAAAAAATTATGGATGAGATTGAATAGAATTTTTTAAGGGTTGAATTTGGTCCTCGAATCAAACCTGCGAATATAATTTGCATATCTTATATTAAAAATTGTATAAGTGATATATGATTTGATCATCATCATCAATCTTAATTAATTCTAATTATGCTGCCTGGATAAGGAATACTTTAAGAAAAAATTATGACAAGGGTAAATATTTAGAATATTATCTTCCCATATGTGTAAAATTAAATTGCAAGACAACAGAATAGGAGGAAAATGACATGTTAACCATATAAAAAAAACCTTTATTGAGCTAACAGAGCTAAAGAGTGGGAATATTAGCTCACTACTATTCATGATGAAAATTCTTTAAATAAGAATGTAGATATTAAGACGCATGTGTTTACCAACACTAAGACAGAGTAGAAGAATAATGCATAAAGTTGAAGGAAAAATTCTTAGTCTAAATTTACAGAAACCGTATACATGTCTTCAAACAGTAAATTACCTATTGAAGCGGAAAGACCTGTGCCAATTAGGACAATAGTTAGACTATGAACAAACAAAAAAATATTTTAAATAATATATCAATTTGGAAAATAAAAAAAGGGTCATAAACAGAATTAAATAATCAGAACAAAAGATTACATTTTTAGTATTCAGTATAGGAAATGTATTTTAATGGAAAAATTTATTGACAACTGAATTTTTATCAGTACGAAGAATTCTGAAAAATAAATGTATTTGAAAAAAAAATTATTTGTTAAAATATTAAAATTTCAATTATTGTTGTAAAGAAAAAACAAAAAAGAGTGAGGACAGTTTTGGAAATGAGCATTATTTCATTTTTAAAGTTTCCTACTAAAAAACCGAATACATTCAAATAAAAGCTGAATTGTAAAGATATCACAAAACTTCTGAGGTAGAAATATTTAATTAAATTTTGCAAAAATAAAAATATATTGATAAACAAATTCGGTGTAAAGTTCTTTTTCTGATATTACAAATAGCTAAAGTTAAATATCTATACTAAAAACTTTTTCATTGACATCTAAGTATTTAAGTTAGAAGTAAATTAATTAAGGATACATTTTATTTCGTTTTTATCTATCAAATAAATACAAAGTGTTGAAAAATATAACAGTAAACTGCAATTGGTTTCTTTGAGTCAAATTCATTCCATTTCCATGGTAATGACAGTCAAAATGATGATGTGTATAGGGAAATAATATTTAAACATGAGGTATTGGTTTTAATTATGCCTATATTGGCTTAATATCATCATCATCAACCATTATCAATCCACTGCTGGATGAAGGTCTCTCCAAGTTCAATCCGTCTACTCCGAACTTCAGCTTCTCTTCTCCACATCACCCCTGCACACTTTCTTATGCCATCCATCCATGTAACATGTGGTCTCTTTCTGGGTCTTTTACAATCTCTTGGAATCCGGTTTCAGATTTCATTTGCCCATCTATTACCATCTTTTCTAGAAATATGTCCAGCCCAACTCCACTTCAATCTTTTAATTTTTTCAATGAGGTCAGCAACACCTGTTTCTTCTTTTATCCATACATTGCGTTTTCAATCTCTTCTTGTTACTCACAACATGCATCTCTCCATACTTCTTTGAGTGGTCTGATGTATCTGTATTGCTCTTCTACTAAGTGTCCATGTCTCAGATCCATAAGTAAGAACTGGTTAAACACATTTATTAAAAACCTTCCTTTTCAAACACATAGGCATATTTTTTTAGTATCAAGTTATTTCTATCAAAAGCACTCCAACCAAGTTTAATTCTATGATTAATTTAATCCATTATGTTTCCAGCTGTCTTAATAATCTGACCAAGATATTTTTAACTGTTAACTTTGTCCAAGTCATCATAATCAATCATTATTTTCATATTTTGAGAAAATCGATTAAACATTACTTTAGTCTTTTTAACATTTATCTTTAGTCCTACTTTCCTACTTTCATTTGATAACTCCTGCAACATTTCCTGCAGCTTTAAAGCATTATTTGCAAATACAACTACATGGTCTGTAAAATCTAAATGAGTAAATATTGTTCATTTACTTTCTCTTTTTTTGATTCCCGTTTTAATGCACAAAATATTTCTTGCAGCACTGCTGTAAAAGTTTTGGGTATATGGAGTCACCCTGTCTTACAACCTTCTCAATGTTGACATTCCCAGTATCATTATGTAATCTAATTGTTGTTGTTACATTTTTATAAATATTCTTTAAAATATGACAATATTCTGGATCTAGACCTTGATGATCCAATGCTTTAATACCTGAAGAAATGTTTATAGAATCAACTGCCTTTTCATAATTCACAAATCCAAAACATAATGGCAATTCATATTCATTTGTTCTTTCTTTAACTTCCTCTCAATACCTGGATATGATCTACTATACTAAAACCACTTTTAAATACAACTTTTTCTCTTGGTTGGTGGATATCCAATGTTCTCTGTAGATGAGTTGTAAACTTGGTAAAATTTTGTATAAAACTGATAAAAGGCTGATAGGTCTGTAATTTCTAATATCTTCTTCATCACCTTTTTTAAATATTAATATTAATATTGCACTCTTCCAATCAACTGGTACATCTTTATCATTTAGACTTTTGGTATATAACTATGATAAAAAAAACTCTATTGCTTCATCTGCTTCTTTTAATATATCAATTGTATTTCAATCATTACCTGGAACATTTCCTTTCTTCATATAGTTAATTGCATGTCTCACTTCTTTAATTAAAATTCTGGGCAATTCGGAAGATGTAATAGATATAGGAGGGGCTTGTTTTTTATTAGTATATAATTCTTGATAAAAGTTTTTTACCCATTTCATGATGTCATCTCTCTTTTTAGTAATAATTTCATCTTTTTTTTCTTATTCCAGATATAAATTTCCTACCAATACCCAAATGTTGTTTTACATTCTTGAGACTTTTATTTTCTTCTACAGCGTGTCTTGCTAGTTCACAGCTATACTTTCTTATATCATTTTGAACTCTTTTCTGCACAATTTTACAATATTAGAAATATTCAAATGCTTTTTAATGCATCATTTTTGTATATCTTCATATTTCTTCTTTTCTTCATAAATTATATAGTCTCAGTAGAAATTTTATTAGTCAATTGCTGCTTTTTTCTACCAGCTATCTTTGTTGCACTTTTTAAAAGTGTATCAGTTATTTTCATATTAATTTCATTCAAATCTGAATCATGTTCAAAATCTACTAATATTTGAAACTGATTTGTAAGTTCTAATTTAAATTCATTAGAATGTTTCTCAACAATAGGAATATCAACTGTAAATATTGTTTTCCTTAATAATTTTTGACTCTTTACTTTTGCATTAACAAGTAACTTACATAATGCTAATCGAAGATCACTTCCTGTGTTAAATTCATTAAGACCATTACAATCTTGAAATATGTATTTTCTGTTCATCAAAATATAATCCAATTCTGCTGTACCTTCATTTCAATGCTTCCATGTCCATTTCCTTTTAAGATTTTTCTCAAAAAAAAAGAATTCATAATATCAAGTTTTTCTTTTTCTGAAAACTCCACAAGTCTATGTCCTCTCTCATTTCTATTACCATAACCAAAATTACCAACACCACCCCCATCTTTCATTTGTTTACCAATTCTAGCATTAAAGTCTCCCATAACAATTTTAAAATGTTGTTTCCTCTGAATAAAAGCCTTTTGTACATCCAAATAAAAGTTTTCTATTACTTCATCACTATGAGACCTTGTTGGGGCATTAACCTGAATTATCTGCATTTCGTATCTGCTATTAAGTTGTATAACTAATCTTGCCACTCTGTCCGAAACACCGTCACACTCTGTATTGTTGTTCTTCCACATTTTATATATAATGAATCCTAGTCCAATTGTATTTCCAATATTTGTGCCTTTATAATAGAGTGCATGTCCTCTTTTTAAATCATTTGTCTCTTCACCTTTTCTTCTCACTTCACAAAGCCCAATAATGTCCATTTAATATAAGACAGTTCGTCTAATTCTTGCAATCTTGCTTCACTTGAAAGTGAACTGCAGTTGTAAGTACCTAAATAAAGAGTCATCATCAAATGGAAGCCTGACCGATACTTAGCACCCTCCTACTTTGGCCAACAACCGCTGCCTCGGTTGGTGACTTTACAGCCTCCTGAAAATAATGGCCATGATTTATTTTTGTCTGTCATAATTGTATATATGTATTGGAGAAATATTTAACATTTACATCTACATTCATTCTGCCTTATCAGGCAACTGAGAAGTAAGACCATGGCGTTTCTTGATCTTCAACTCAGAAGTAAAAAGCCAATAACCTCACCATGCTGGCTAATGCATGTTGGTGAGCAGCCCATCCATGTTCATGTACTATATGAATAAACACATAGTAATAACAGCTGCAATGACAAGAATGTTTGGAGTGGACATTATAGTGTATTCAAAAAGTAATGAGTAATAGTTTCATTATGAGCACATGTAGAACATGTGGCATCGATTTGTATTAAACTGTTCTTGCCAATAAAAAAAAACATCAATGGAAAAAGCTTTAATATTCATTTTATAATATTAATATAATTTATATTCGTTATTGCTTTTTACAATGCTTTTACCGACCCACTCTTTTAAAAACCACTACTGGATGATTCAATTGCCCCAGCAGTTTTCCTCAGAACTATAACAAACACAATACATGGTAAAAAGTAATAAAGACCATAAATGATATTAGTATTATATGGATTTGGCAATGCAAGAAGAAAGATACAGTTTTTAATATTAATTTCAATGAGATGTTCCAAATATTTTAGTTCTAAGAACCAATTTATGAATTTTTGATAAGTGAGGAAATATTCCGATGAAGCATTGACTCAGAATTATCTTCCAATTTGAGAAGCCATAGGTCGCCATTACTTCATCCCAATATTTAAGTTTGTTTTTAAACAAAGAAAGTAAGGTCATAATGTATTTGATCATAGATATTAGATTTTTAAAACGATCTTTTATATCTGAAGACTTGGAAATATGGACTGACGTGTTTCTTTATCTTTAACTATCATTTTATATTTGTTTAAATTTAAGTCATCCATAAAAATCTTGACAACAGTTTTTAATCTTACTATATCATGATTTACCTTCATAACCTCTCTGGCATTGTGCTATTTGAGATTTATTGTCTACCATATAAATTTGAATTTAAGCCATTCTTAAATTTAAGCTGCAGTAGGATTTTAAAATTGGAAATTGAAAATATATATATATAAGATTTTTGAACATACTTTAGTTTTAATCATAACCGTCTCTCTCGTTATTGGTAAACTCTTAATATGTAATTTCTTTATATAAGATATAAGAACCGCATCATTTGCAAAATATCTTCCATTTTTAGGCCCCAAAAATGATTTTCTGTGTTTTTTTAAACATAAACGACTCTTCTTTATGGCTCTTCAATGAAGAAAATTTCTTTCATCAAATATAAATTCTTTACCAGATGCACGATTTCCAATTTCTTCAGTGCGCAATATAACTTTTCTTTTGAATTCAGCATCTTATGTAAACTGTTTTCCCTTCATTAAAGAGTATGAGTAATAAAAAAAACTCAAAACTAAAATAGGGCCATATATAATATGATTAATATGGTCAATTTACAATGAATTTAAAATTGGTAACTCACTATAAGTAAAAATATTATTTAATACATCATCTGTTTTTTTACTCCTTAATGGAAACTTTTTAAGATATTTCTTTTTACACAATCACATGACCAATTTCGTTACCACAACATCTCCCAATGACATTATTTACATTACAATAAATATAATTGTTCAAATACATACACAAAATATAATTAGTAAAACACAAATATACACATAAAAATAATTAAACTTATTACAGTCCTTTTCCCCCTTACAATATATATATAAAATTAAAAAAAAAACAATAATAATAATCCCTTCTATTTTTAAAAGTGTAACTCTAAAGTGTCCAATAAACTATCGCCTTCACCTCCAATTGTGCTGGACCTTTAACCATGTTTACATATTTGTTTAAATTTCCTTGAATATACAAATTCTCATAACATTTTTTCTTTGTAATTTTTACATACTTTTATTATCTGAATATTTTGTTTCCAATTCATTTTATGTCGAGTATATCAAAAAGGTACATATGGCTCTGATCTGATACATTTTCAGTTCATTGCCCTATCATCCTCCTTACCTCATTCCATGGCTGTCTTTCCTGCCTGATATATATATATATATATATATATATATATATATATATATATATGATATTGCAAAAGTCACAACTAATTTTATAAACACACCCTACCCTACTTTTAATATTCCCCATCATTGTTGAGTTACTCTACCATTTCTCTAAACATTCATTATTTTCCCATCCAATCTTAATATCATCAGGTAACTTTACTTTTATCAATGTCTAAGGTAAATGATCTGAATATGGAATTGAAACCATCTTTCAATTTTTATGTCTAAGCATTACACTATCTTTTGTATTATTATTATTGCTGAAAAAAAAATTAATACATTTTCTTTTCCATCACATAATATTATATTCATTCTTAAATTCCAATTTCTGTTCAAATGTTTCTTTTATATTCAATGTTAACCAATCACTTCTTAACTTAAACCCTTTCAAAACCGCCATTTCTGTGATGATGGCCCATAAGAATTTAGATCAATTCATAAAAGTGATAACAGGGAATCCCCTGAATAAACTATCAACAATCATAATAGTTTGTGCATGCATAGAGTGTAAAGCAAAGACTTAATTGTTAGGGAATGGGAGATCAGAAAGAAGATATTAAAATATTTGCTTTGAATTTAAGCTGCACCTTAATATTATGACTTCAAAATTTGAATAAAAATTGCAGCTTAAATTCAAAGTAATATGGCAAATGCTTACGAAGAGCAAAAAGATGTAAAAAGAAAATACAGCACAGATTATTTCATTATATGAATATAACTACTGCAACTAAGTTAGCTGCATATAAAACTGTTATTTTACTTATTGTATGGATGTGAAACTAGGACATTTTATTGACACAATACAAAGACATTAGGATTTTTTTTAAAGATTCTATAGAATTTTAAAATTTAATAAGAAGATTATAAAACCAATCAATATATTCTTCAACTTGTTGAATTTGATATTATATAGTCCACTATTATAAAATCATACCTTCATTTGATCAGGCATAAGAAATGAATGATCAACATATGCTAAGAGGTTATTATATAATAGATTTTCGTATCGTTTCAGGCAGATCCTGTTTGCTTTATAAAGACCAAATTTATTTTTGTTATTATTATTATATTCCGAGTCCGGAATTAATTAAATTTGATTAAAAATCCTCAGTAAGTGAAGCTAAATAAGAAATTAAAAGCTTTTAATATATTTTGTAAAACATTCTGGTGAAATTGTTACTATATATTACTATTAGCATAGCATTCCAATTCCTTTAATTCTATATATTTAAGATACACAGTTTAGATTGACCAACAATATCTACACAGAGGCAAAACTCCTTCTAGAGTCACACCACTCAGTGCATGCTCTTGTAATCAATGGATGCAGGAATGGTTTGTACATATAATCTCTATTTAATGCCTACTTATCCAATATCCCCTGGCTGTTTTCTAGCTTGTGGATTTCATCAGTGAGGAGCCTAGTTTGGGGATATTGGATTAGTATGCACTAGATAGGGGATTCTGTCCACCTTCAAGGCTCCTCACTGATGAAAGTCACAATCTAGAAACTAATCTGGGGATGTTGGATGAGATGTCACTAGATAGGAATTGTATGCACAGACATTCTTGTATCGATTGATTAATCTGCCTTGCACTGAGTGGCACTACTGTATGGAGAGTTTGGCCTCTGTGAAAAACGGATTGTGTAAGTATAAAGAATGGTGATCATTTAATATTTCTACAGCTTGACGTCATGAGTGATCATAAGATTTATTCCCTTCCCTTCTCTCAATAAGATTGATATTTTTTTTAATTTAAATTTTTTTTGTGCAGCTTGCAATGGTTGATTTAATTAAGCCAGAAATACTGAAAAACTACAGTGAGCTGTATGTATATTAACTGTCAGTGAATGATATGCGGTCAAAGCTAATGTATAGATGATCTCATTCCATACTTAAGTTTTCAGAGGGTTAGTTTAAGTAGAGCTCCCTGGCGTTTCCGTACTTGCGCATTAATTTCATCTACATTCAAGCTACCAAATATTTGTATTTGTAATAAATGACTTAATGCTTCTTTTTTTTTTTCATTTTATTCAACAATCAACTATTTAAATTTCTTCAAAGTATATGTGTTTAGATGCATATCCTTTCCCTTAGTTAAGGCATTTGAAAATTGTTAGCAGTTAATACATTTGTATATATTGAGGATTAATTAAATCTATCTATTTCTTCACTTTTGTCTTTATTTATTAATGTCTTCTAGTGAATGAAAGGATATTGTCATATTTCTTCTATGCTTCCTTAATTGATTAACTTCTTACTATTTCTTTGATTGAAATTAATTTACCCTTATTAACTGCCTTGAGATTGATTTAGGTCAACGCAAGACACATATATATTAGTACTATTTAACCTAATTTCTTGCATTCACAGCCTTGATATTTTTCATTTCGAGTACTGATTGTAAAATCATACCTAGTCGAGATATAAATTTTAAATTAACGTTACAGACTAACATTGTTTTAGTAAACAAAAAATATATAAAAAATTCGAATTCAGACTTTCACATGACTCTCAACTTTCCAAGGCATCTCATATGATGATCAGCTGTATCGGCAATATGAAATGGCTCGGAGAGTTGAGGGTCGTGTGAAAGTCTGAGTTCGAATCTCTTATGTATTACATTATATGTGCAGGTAGTGTATGTTTGTACAGTGTATTAAACAAGAAAACGTAATGGAATTAGATAAAAATATCTGGATACAAACATTTACTAAATAATGACTAGGAGATGGGGAGAATTTGAGGCTCTTCGTATCACATATTGCTTTAGAATTGTTAATCAATTAAAAATTGATATATTAAATTTAGGAGTGATATAATTTCTAGTCTTTAACCTAATAAAGAATTAGTAACAATCATTAACGTCTTTATCTAAAATAAACTATATCCATTTTAGGAATAATATATTTTGTCATTTATATATATTTATTTACATTTTAAGAGTAAACAGCATGTTGATGTCATGTGATGCAGTAAGGAATCTCGCAGCAATAGCAAACTATAATAGTTTCATTCGGAGTACGCTATAGTTATCAATGGATGCAAGAAGGTTTGAGCATAAAATACCTATCTGCCGTCTATTCATACAATATTTCCAAACTAGTATCTAATTTACACTGGAGGGAGGGGCACTGCTATTTTAGTAGATTGTGGAGGCATAAGAAATGGTGGTCATTTGATGTTTAATTTTTAAGAATGTATTCTACAAAAGAAGTTTTAAATAAATGTAAAAAAAAAACACTAACCCCTGGATAAATTTGTAAGCATGTCGGTAAGAATATTTTATATAAAAACCATTTGCATGTGTGCATAACATTACTACACGTGTACGAATAAATGTGTGGGCCTAAAATCAACATACATATATATTGAATGTAAAATTGTTTTTAATCTCAAATAAATACAACATAAAATAAATACGTAATTTTTTTATTAAATATAAAATTATCAAAAGGATTTGAAAATGTATTCCATTTTTTAAAATATCTATTTAGAATCAAAAATAAATCTTGTGGCTGAAATAACAAACATTTGAGTAACCATGGTAACAGATTGATTGATAGGTAAGTGAAAATCTACATCACCAGATGATGATATTAACTTATTATCATTCTATTGTAATATAAATTATTTGTCTTCAAATCAAAACATCATTAAATGGGTACCTCAGTGTTTTAAATCTATTCATTTTTCTTTTCAAGAAATCAAGATTTATAAATCTTCTGCACTCGCCGGAATCTATAGGAATCTTCATCACAGAAAGCAAACTTTAATTACTTCAGTGGAAAGTCTAGGATTTCATAGAGACCGATTTGAGTGATTACTACATTAGTCGTTGTAAGAATTTAGACGAGATCCAAATAAATAGAACTTTTAAGCATCTCGACCTTTAGATATTTACTATATAAAATATAGTTACTTTAAAACAATCCATTCTTTTAGTTTTGTAATGACGAAAGGTGTTAAAACTTCTGTCAACATATGGTGTGAATATTTGTCTAAAATCGGGAAAATATCCAAGTCCGGTTTTTAGGTATGTCAAAATCTGGTCAATAAGTCACATTTCAGGATAAAGACAATTAAAAGAAGTCCATCTTTTATTACAAAGACTAACATTCTTTCTGGTATGTGTGAAGTACAGTTGGCATTTTAAGAGATTTCATCTCAATTGGTACTAGCAGTGGCATCGTGAAATAATTCCCATTTGATGTCACTGTTAAATATTGTTTACTTCAGCACGACGATACTCTCCAATGGGGCATCTTCACCAATATCAAGTGGAAAATACGTGCTCCATGGAATAAAAAATACGCCATCGGACATATCTACATCATAAGATGGTGGTACACACAACAGTAGGAAAGCAATTAAAAAGGCAACGATGGCAAGTACCACAAGTATAAACACAACTTGAAAGCTGTCCATGAGACTGGAGTGAAGAATGATTTTCAAAAAACTTCTTTACTCAATATTTCCAAGAAGCTGAAAAATATTGCTGCTTGAATCCAAGCAAAAATACAGCTGTGACGTCATAATAGAAAGTCACTATTTATTATTTTATTCAATAAAATTATTTATATTATTATCTTGAATAAACATTTATTTTTTATAATTATTTATTTTGAAGTTGTTAATACTTTATTGGAATTATCTTTAAAAATATAGGTATACAAAAAAATATTTTGTTGTAGCAAGACGTTTTATTAAATAATGATACGTATGCAAGTATAATAAAAAGAAAAACACACTTATTTAAATGTTATTAATAGACTTAATTTTGTCAATAAACTGATTATTTATTATTATTATTTTTAATCGCTTATCTATTATTTGAAGTTTAAATATTACCAACAACAAACTCTTGTAAACAAGGATAGCAATTCTAATTCCACGCACACATACACACCCACACACAGAGAGAGAAAAAGAGGAATAAAATATTAGGGATGTGGTTTAAGAAATAATACAATAAATAAGTCCGCATAGCACTTTTTTAATATATATATTTGATAATTTTCATTATTATTTGTTACATCTCATCTTGCCCTTTCAATAATGAACTACTCCAGATCATGTCTTATCTTATCAGACTGAGCATCACCATCTCGAACTAATGCATGTACAAATAGATAATACATAACTAATGGCAAGGACGGGCCAATACGTGATGATGCCCACTGAATCCGAATATTTTCAATTAAGGATGGAAATCTGGCAATAAATAGTCAAGCTTTTTGAAATAGGCTCAGAGAATTACTGTCACGGAGCTGAAAGACAGACACCGATGCCAGTCAAGCTGTCATATACGGCCGAAAGGGTCGCCAGGCCTACTCATAAAGCAGGCTGTTACAGAACAGCTAGAAGTGATAGAAAATCTATAAATGCACATGAAATCCCTTCTGCTGTAGTTCACCTTAAATTTAAGGGCTATACCACAAGAACTGTTGCCTCTGGAATGTGTCCATTGTAAATATAATGTAAATGCACAAATAATTCCGCAGCGAAATATACTTTCTTAAGGATGTCAAACTTTACTTAATTGGAAACACCATTATTGTATTATCAATTATCTATCGAATAATAGTGAAGAACATTGTATTTTAGTAAGTTATCCTTGAGATAACATTTGTAACATAAATTATAATTCTGCCACTCACATGAAATTTTAGTTTCAACTCAAAATAGAATATCTTTTTAGTAAGTTCATTACAGTCCATTCCCTTCTCAGGACTAAATAAATTGACATGAATTTATAATAATATAATACCAGGAATCGCTAATCTGCAGCTCGCGAGACGCAAACATAACGCATTTTATAATTTCAGTAGTAATATATAAATATTTACATGACTCTAAAAAAATAGAGAGAAATAGAAAAGCTATTTTTCTTGTTGCTTCTAGGATTTAGCGTTATTACAAAATAACAATTATTGGATAAGGTAATTTTTAAATTGTAGAAGTTTATGAAGAATTTAAGCCGTCAATTTTTTTTCTTTTTTAAAAAATTTCAATTTTCGTTAAAACAAATGTTCAATAGTACCACAAACTTTGAGAAGTCAATATTTTTTATCATTCTATTTTTCATCTTCTTTGCCACACTTTTTTGATAGGCATGTTTAAACCAAATGCAACTGCAGATTTAGAAGGTTGTAAAATCCTGCATACTGATTCTTTCCATAATCTTGCTTTCAGTGATTTTAAAATTTTAAGAATGCACAATTTGAGCGTGCATTATTAAACAAAGTAAATAAAGTTTATTATCTAATCATATAAATACCATGTAGTCAATTTTACGAATAAAATATCTCAATATCATACTACTGTAGAAAGTCTACACATGCGTACCTTAAATTTAAA